>CM073763.1:78770809-79065809 GCA_037127475.1 Arma custos | reverse complement strand
CTTTCTTATTATTCATTCCACATGCTATATAATTTTACATAAATAATTTAAAAATAAAAAAATATATCTTTCGGTTTACCTTTTGATTTTTTGGGGATCTATCATCTCTTCTGATGATGTTAAAGTTGTACTGAAACAAATTAAGTAATTTATACCCATTTGATTTACTATAACTTATTATATTATAATGTATTGAAATGAAATCACTATCCGCCAGGCGAGGAACCTAGCTAGGAACAGGGAAGAGTGGCACCACAAGGATGATGCGAAAGGAGAAAAAAAAAAAGAAATGAAATCATTTTTGTGTTTATGTTATATTAACAATAAAATTAATACAGATTAAAATAAGATAAATGTTCCCTGAACTTTATTAAAATAAATACTAATACACGCCTATATAGTCTTAAAACAAAAATTCAAACGCCATGATGGAAGTTGCCATTTAGGGGCGACCAGTGGTGTAGTGGTTAGCATAACATTGCTTGCATGACATGTGGCCCTAGGATTTTTTAAAAGGGAGTGAAAAATCCATGGTAATGGCGTCCTTCGGAAGGGACATAAAATGGAGTTTCCGCACCTGTGAGATATCAGGTACTCTTTAAAAACCCTATGCTAGTTAAACCTGGATAGGCAAAACTTAGGGCTCCCACAGGAGCATCGTCCAATTAGCCATAGCAGCATAAAGTAACATTAAATAAACAAACAAACAGTTGACATTTAATTTGTATTTGTATTTAGCCTTCCCCATATTTTTTGTAACTACCCCATATGATATTTTGATATATTGAGCTATAAAACTAATGAAATCATTAATTTATAGACTAACCATTGTAAATTTGTGAATGTCTTAAAATTTGAGTGATTCTCAAAGTAATTCATATGACAACAAGCTTTTTTACAAAAATGCATGAGTTGATACTTTTAATATAACACTTTTAGATTTGTCTGATTAGCCATAGAAGCATAAAGTGATGTTAAACGAATAAACAAACAACACTTTTAGATACCTTTCAAAACATTTCAGTGCTTCTTTGGGCTCAAAAATAATTTTTGAAGGAAAAATAAGAATTTGATCAATATATGATAGTGAGCATTGAGATTTGTTTGTATTATATATTCAATGAGCTCAATAACGTACAATTGAAAGTAAAATTTGGGATATAAATTAAAAAATTTCTTTTGTAAATATTAAGAAAAAGTAAACAAATTAAACTAAATATTAAGGAAATAACAACTAAATCTATTAAATACGTATAATACAAATACATCATTTAATCTTTTGTCAACACTATAATTCATCCAAATATAACCTGAAGGTCTTGTATTTAACACATAGGACTGAATGATTATCAAAGCACAAAACTACTAAGAAATATTTTAAATTAAATATGGAGTTAAAAAAACATGTTAAAAGCCATTTACTTTTATTTAAATTGAACATAAACTAAAAACAATGAAAAAAGAACAATAATCTGACGAAATTTGAACCGTTAATGACTCATAAATAAATGTTTCATTTTGTAAATAAATCATGTACTGTATTGTTATTGAAGCTATACAATTAAAACTAAAGTTGACTCAGACTCGCTAATGTTTAAAAAAAACACCTCTCAGATAAGGAAACACTTAACATTGGCCTCTCAATAGAGCAAAGAAATTTTATTTCTGAAAAGTCATTTCTAAATAGCTATTAAGATAGTAATGAATTAATGGATAAACAGGAAGAAATATTAAGTAAAAAGAAATTCATCATTTTATTACTTACTTGTTTCCTTCTTCAATTAACTCCCCGATTATAATTTCTTCAGATGAACCACTAAAACAGTCAAGAAAAATTACATTATAAAATTATTATAATATCAGAAAATCTAGAGATATTCATGAAATGTTATAGAATTAAAAATACTATTATTTTTTGGAGTACAACCAATCTCTAGGTCACAGCCTCCCGGCTGTTTAACTGAGGCAATTTAACTCCTGGCTACATATTTAATTGAGGTGAATTGATAATATTAAGTTGTGAATGAATTAAATTTCATTATCAGAATACCTTAAACTTTCCTTAGAAAAAAATGGCAGTCTTCAAAGCTTTTTAATATTTATTAACACAAATGTTTATCCAATGAAATAGAAAAAAATCAATTAAATCTTCACTTTAATAATAATGTTTCATTCAGCAAATTACTATTGATCTTGGAAACCAAATTATTATTATGTAATTATATATTATACTTAATTTTGACAAAGAGAATTTTCATACTAAGTATTTGTCTGTTGTTTCTATGGTGATAAATATTTGTTATATAACATTTACAGCTTTATAAAACTATTGTCAGTTAATCTATTATAAATTTGCTAATCAGTTAATATGCAATAAACAATTTATTGCTCAAATTATTTATAATAACAACCTTATAAAGACAATCTTACCGAATAAAATAAAAAATCATTTTGCATTTTATAATGGTGTTTATTTTAAAATAATTGGTATTAATTTTTGTTTAGTTTGAATAATATCTTACTGAATTAGAAAATTCCATGACTTAGAAACAATCTCACTCTAAGATGACAATTAAATATATTTTACATAATTTATGCTACATATTCAATAATTCGTTTTTATTCATTAGCCAATAAACATATATAAGCCCCTTATCCTGTCGCTAATCTTAGGCTATTTCTCTATTGTCATCTGCAAATCATCATCATCATCATCAAGCAGTTTTGCCTGATCCCTTTACAAATCGAGCCTAACACCAAAATGTAGGGTAGACAATGCGTTTTGTGTTTCTCTTCAAATCTGTTCCTCTAAACTTTGTCAATACTAAAAGTCAGACTGAGGAAGATTGTTTTAAAAGTTTCTTTGGTTATGTAAGTGATATCGTCATTAATAGTTTCTGTTCCAGAGAAACATGTTTTTTTCTTTTTACTGAAAAGCCTTCAAATCTTCTAAGGCAAGGTAGAAATTTAAAATGCATTTTAACAGTTTCACAATGATTATGAGAGGTTAAGGGAGCTAATTTACATTAAAAAATAAATTAAAACAAATATATAATAAAAAATATTAATACAAATATTTCATTTATTTATATATACCTAATAATTGAGAAGCAGGAAGAAATAGTAAGAAAAAAAATATTTTCATTCAAAACTTAATTATTCATATTTATTAGTCATAGTCAACTGCAAACACAAATAAGCTATTTTATCATGCTAAGCAATTATGTAAATAAATAATAAGCAATTACAACATTGAATATCACAACCAAATAATAATTTAATTATAAATTATAAATATTTAATGCATTACTGCAGTTGATGAAAAGCAATACTTAGATAAATCCACATTATATATCTTTAAAAAAATGAAAGCAAGAAGGAAGAACAGATAAAATATCAGGAAAAATCTACAAAAAAACCTTGAGCTATCTTCTTCCAAGACTACCAAAAGGGTTGGGCCATCTGTTGATTCGTTAATGGTACTCGATCTGAAACATTCAATAAGTACATTAAATAGTTTATTTTACTTCACTAATGAAAACAAAGAGGGATAAATTTAAGTAATCTTTTTGACGATCTTTATGATTTCGACAAATTGTTCCTAGAAACTAAAAATATTCACCTGTCTTGAGTTTATGATCATAAAATCTGATCAAAATTGATGAATAATGAATTATCCAATTAATCCAGAATTTTTAATAGAAGTAATGTGGCGTAATAAAAAAATCCTTTAAGATCTTAAAATAAAAAACAAAACAACAGAAAAAAATAATATGAATTATACTTTGAAATTACAAATGTTTGTTGAAAACCAGCATGTGTTATAAAGGATAAGTTTTAAACGTCACATTTGCTTAACAAAGTGAATCAAGAAATATTTTTTATCTAATTCCCAATACAGCAAAAAGGTTACAGTCTAGACAGATGAAAAAAAGAGAGAAAAAAAGATCATATCCTAAATTTGTAGAGTTCTGAATCTATAGAAGCTGTAGTGTTGCATAAATTTGAAAAAATCATATATACTGTGATTTTTTTTTTAATATTAACTTTAAGCCACGATTTAAATGTAAATCTAGTTGGTTATTGTTTAAATTAATTAAGAATAAGTAAACTAATTATTTAAATTGGTTTGTATTAAAGCTGTTAAGTATAAGGTTAAATGTACCAAAATTTATTTAAAATGTAAAATTCTCACACTAATTAATTTTTTTTTGTCTTACTCTAGTTATTTTTGTACAAAACTAATTAAAAGTCTTGAATTATAAAAATTTTGTAAAGGAAAGAAAACTGGTTAATGTTATTGGAATTTCATATTTCTAATTAAATACTTTTAAAACCAGTGTTACTTTGGTTGAACTAAAATATTTAAATACTATGTAGATTAAATTAAATAAGTATTAAAGCCTATTTAAAATTCTATAGTTTTCACTTACCTTAAAGGTTTAGTAGATAATTCTGATGAATTATGAGAGACCATGGCTGAAGTACAATTTTCACTAGGAGTTCTGGAAAGATATTGATGTTCAGAAAATTGCATATTATCTATTATTCTTATTTACAGATTTCAGCAAAAGTGTAAATTAATTTTTAGTATTTTTTAAGGGTCACTTCAGTAGTGTATTTTTTTAATCTGGCTGGTGTTACCATCATAGGTCTTTTCACTTCATGTAGTAGTGAATAAGAACTGAGAAGATGAGCTTAAATTTTGTTCTTACTGTAATTATTTTTGTCAGAAAAATAAATAAATCACATAAAAGAAACTATCAATTCAATGTATTATTGGTCAAAAACAGACACAGAAAGCTCTTATGAGAGGAAGGAATATATATATATATATTTTTCTGCTCACGTTATGGTCTTGACTACCCATTAGAGCATGAGTATTTTAGAGTTTTTAACTTATGCAACTAATTTTGTTCTATTAAATATAAAGCATTTCATGGCTTATTCATAAGTATGCAGATGGACAATCCTTTGGAAATCTCATCATTTGAAAACATAGGAAAAGAAAAAACATATACATATAAAGAACAAAAAAAAATTTAAAAATGAAATCAATACTAAAAATAAAATTTTTACTAACTCAATCTGTTGTTTGTTTGGAAAAGCAGAAAGCCCATCAAAAGTAAGCAGGAAGCTGAGGAGTACCACAGCCTAAAATAATTTCACCAATCATTAACATGTTTTAAATAAAAATAAATAAAATATAATAAATACAAAAAGAGTTACTAAATTCTTTTAGAATGAAAAAACTTTTAAACAGGAATAGGTACAAATATTAATGGTAAATTAAAAATCATGAATAATATAATTATTACGATTACTGGCAATTAGTTGAAACTGTTTAGTCCAATAATTAAAATATGCAGATGCCCAATATATCTGTAATGGTTGAATCTTAGTTGAACAATATCAAGTGCTAGTTATTATTTGAAAAAGAAACATAAATCGGAATTAATTCAGAAAAACACATTTGATATTTTTCGAAAAAAAGAATAATAAAAAAAATGTTTATGCAATAAATTTCTTTATAGATACATCTATGAAAAATGCATATTGTTGAAAATCAATAAAAAATCACATATCCTGTATGAAGTAATATATAATTAAATTAATAGTCTGTAAGTAAGGAAATATTTTAACAGCTCTATATAAGCTTAATTGTTAGTAAATTCTGAAGTAAACATGCTAGGAGATCCTTGAAGGTCCTTCAAGATACAGTAAACACTTTGAAACGTAAAAAAAATAATAAAACAGGTACAGGAATATATGGTGTTTGTACCATGGTTCCCAGTATGATACACTAGAGTAAGAAAACAGGTATTACCCTGAATAAATGTTAAGTGACTGATTTTACTAGTAACATCTGTTAGACAAGGTCACATATAAACCAATCTTCCTGGATTCCTATATATAAGTATATTATGAAATACACTCAAGAGTATTTCCTTGCTGACTTCCTCATTCTGGTGTTGAGACGAGGCTGTGATCTACTACTATATTTCTATACACAGATGTAAACTGTTTCAAGCCCAATTTTGCTTATATTTATTTTATTTCCATATTCTGATTATTTTTTCCCATTTTCAATATGTAACAGAAGTAGTAAATTATGTAACACATCAAATAATAATGAATGACCATCATCCACTAACAATACTGCTGAATTTAATTTTTGGTCTCCAATAAAACTTAGTAAATGACATAGGTGATAGCTAATTTCTTACAAACTGTTTTATAAAAGCTGATTTAGACGAATACAGTCAAATTTACAATTCACCTTCTTAGTTAGTACTTTAAGATTCGGCTGCCATGATTAAATCAGTACCCATTTAGTGTATCAGTACCCCAAATTTCATATAAAGTCTGTAACTCTAAAATACTTTATATCTCATATCGCACATACAATTTATACATTTTCAGCTTTGCCCGAATATAATTTACATATTTCACATAGTATTGTAGCTAATTAAATAATAAATATTAAATTAAAAATCCAAATAATTGTCTTTCTAGTTCTTTAATTTAATATTTATTCATTTAATAAGCTTATTAATTGACTACTATACTGGCATTCATTGATTTTTTTATCTCTAAGAAATGAACTTAAATAATTACCTAATTAAAATATTAATAGAAAACTATCTATAACAATAATTTAGAAAAGCTAAAATAAATTGTTAACTTTATTATTCAAGAGTACAAAATAGTACAAATGAGTGGAACATATTTTTAAAATCTGTATGCACTTTGTATACATATAAATTAATTAACTTATATACAGTATAAAGTATTAATTATTATTTGTAGGAAATTTAATAATTTCTAAAATAATTGAATTTTAAAGAGAAAAGGTCCATAGAAACGAAAACAGTTCATCTACAGCAGTGGTTCCCAACCTGGGGGGATGACAAGAGATCAGTTCAAACAAAGCCATTATCACTTAGTTTTGGTTATTTTTCTCTTAACAGTACTTTACCTTTAATTGAAAGTTATAATGTGGTATCTTCTGATAGTAAAACCAAATGTGTTGTTTTTAATATAATAATATATTTTTTAATCCATATAAATATTGTACAAGGGGGTGCGAGAGACTTTCATTTGTTTGGAAGCATTGAAGACTTTCATTGGTACAAGGGGGCACCTTATAAAAAAGGTTGGGAACTACTGATCTACAGGTTGTAAAACAATTGCAAGGTTTTTTACATCCAAAGCAAAGGAGAAAATAAAAACCATCCTTTTTAAAACGAAAAAATAGCCTTGGTCATTAAAAAATTTAACCCATGCATAAAAACTTAAATTTTAAACGTTCTTAAACTACGTGATTGGCTATATATATTTATTATTATTTGATGAGAACTGTTACTGATGCGTAAATCACAGGAAAACACAATTTTGCTTATATTTTATTATCATATATAAGGGAATACTGAGTTTCGTGTTAAAACGTAATTTCGATTATTCGAGAAATACTCTTTAGCGAGTCATTCGCATTTATTTTGCCTACATAATGTTCTAAATTAGTTGATAAGTACGTTCTCTTAGTCATTTTTAACATTTTGTGGTTCTTAAAATAAATGTTTGATTAATATCATCTTTGCCAGAACTGAATTTTTTACGATCGAAAGCTCATAAATATAGTAACTTCTATCAATAACTTCATTTGATCGGAAAATCTGGAAACCCCGGAAAACACTTCTCTTGATTTACTGGCTCGTAAGATATCTTTCATCTGATGCTGCTTTGGGTTCTTCCGAGCAAAAGATGACGGAGCAAATACAAGAAGAGAAGATTGTTTATAAGAGTTTGAGGAAGTGAAGAAAATTCATAGCAATTACACAGAACCACGATCTGACCTTTAGCGTTCTATTTTCCGTTTCCATCCATTCCCTACACTCTTTATAAACTTGCGGAAAACAGAAATAATGCATTCCGCTGGTCACTGTATCTAAGGACACATATGACGGTTGTTTGAACAAAGCAAATGATAAATAGTCATTTAAATACTATTCTGTGTTTCGAAGAGCCAAATAGAGTAGAGTTAACATCTTCAATAAATAACCTTTGCAATCGAAAAACAACAACATCAACAATCGATTAAAAAAATGACTTTCAATATACATTGAAATGTTTTTCCGTATCAAATCAACCCAGCATCTAAACCTAACCATCATAATAAAGATATTTTTTTGTAATTTGGTGAAGGTCTACTGTTAGCACAAAATTAGAAAAAGAGCAATTTTAAAGAGATATATTAGCTTAAGGGATGAGGGCCGGCTCAGTGTAAGTATACTGGGTTGCGGTAAAGAAGTTTCTTGGCTCAAATCCGACTGTGGTAGATAAATAATTTAATCTGTTAACAGACACGGAGGGGCCCTGTGGGGTTTAATGACCCTTCTCGGGCTCACCCGGACTCGAAAACGTGGTTTCTCTTAATCGGGAGAAAAACCTGGCGGTTGAGCGTGATCTCGTACACATCACCTTCCTGCACATCTGCTATCTTTGAAGCAGTATACTCCACCATGCACTGAGCTCAAGATCCTACATGGGTTGTAGTGGTACAGTTTTTTGTTTTTTTTATGTTAGCTTATGGTGAGGAGGCGTGGACTTTGAAGGAGGGGCGCATGATACAACTGATATGGATACATGAGTGATACTAAAAGTAAAATGGAGTGGCAGTTTTGGATGTGGAGGTCATGTGAAGAGTAAGGCCGGTCATTCACATAAAGTTGTGCCGCAGAAGTATACATCAGAGTCAAACAGACCAAGCAAAGAGACCACGCAAGCAGCGGTTTGTCTCTCAACTTTGCTAATAGTCTTGCGTATGCTGCATCTCTTCGGACACGATCGTAAAACTCATTGCACTTATATAGATATGGTTCTGTGCATGAGAGCAGACTTTTTGTACAGCTATATCGACATTATAGCAAAGCCTACTTGCAGAATTGTGAATACGCAGGCAAGATACAGTGGCAAAAATAATAAAAGTTTTTCCTGATCCCACAGGATTGATTCTCGGTCGTTAACAGTAACCTAGGGCCCTAAGTACTGAACTATATGCCCAACAACAACATTGTATGATCCTCTTTACAATAGCACGACCCTAACAGGCGAGTTAGCAAATTTGGCGAGAAGCCACTGCGGTTTGCTTGTTACCCTGATGCTAGATTTCAGTACCAACTATATACAATATGGCCGATAGAAATTTTTTATAGTGATTATGTTTAGCTCCCTTCCACCCTTTCCTTCATATCTCAGAAAATATCTCAGTAAAAACAATAAACAAAATTCTCGCCCACTGTTGTGTTTTAAGGAAATTAAATAATATCCTCATTAAAATATTAATAGAAAACTGTCTATTCAACAATTTAAAAATACAATAATACCTTACAAATGCATTTATATTCTAACAAAAGTGTTATTCAATATAGTTCATTAAACGGGCATGATTACGAGAACTTTATTAAACGTAAAAGAAAAAAGAAAGTTTAAGGAATAGGCTGCAACTCAAGAACTGAAAGTAAAATCAAAGCTACTTACAAATGGAACCATGGTGAATGACTGCGAAGGACTGGAGCTTTGAAAGGAATTTGGAAACAGATATATACACAAGGGCTGACACATCCTTCAAGGACATATGCGAAACTAATTATCACGAGAGGAACAAAACACTTCGCTAATTTGGAATGTAAACATTTCTTATGGAATGGTAGGGATGTCGTCGCTAATAAGGGAAACTCGACTTGATGGCGAACAAGGAATTATTTCTATACAGTAACAAAGTTGAACATATGTATTCCATAATTTGGAAATGGCTTTAAGTCTTGAAAGACTACTGCAGTAAACCATTTGTTAATGATAATATTGGAATATTATGTTATCTGGAGAGAATCTAATATTTTAAACTTTTTTCCTTCGGTGTTTTTCCAAAACATTATGCATGTACAACGATGAAGATGTAGCTTTTCCTCTACGCAAGAAGGGAACAGTACGAGAGATAACGAATAATGAGGAATGCTACTGCAGTAGACAATAGGAATTCCCAAGAGAGTAAAGAGAGCTGAAGGAAAGTAAAACAAACGGGAATGTGATAATTAGAAAACTAAGAAATTTAGTGACTGAGATAGCGATGCATTCATAATGATGCAGTATAGTTCAAGGATGAACATTTATTTTGTTTAGTAATATAAATGGCGGAAGGTGAACATTAATACACTTTTTATTATCCAGAAATATAAACAATAAAGTATACAAGAATGTAGATGAAGTTGCGTGAATACTCACAGACTGTACTTGCAGACCAATTGTTGTGCAGGGTGGTGATTTGGCCGAACCAGATTTCCTTGACTAAGGATAGCAACATTTTAAAAGCTGTGTGATCACCTGAAGTCTACAAAATAAATAATTTATTTTCCAGAGTTGATATCGAACCCTTATATGCATGAATTAGTATTTCCTCGCTTACAGATCTGTTTTTTTTTTATCTAAAATAATGATGCTTACGTACGAAGGAGCTATGACTATTGTCACGCAATGACCAAGATTGCATGTGTTTTTTTTTGCTCTAATGTATATCTGTAAACTGTAAATCCAAAGGATCTTGAGTAAGCGATAGGTTTTGCTCAACTTTCGGTTTTTCTTCGACGTCTTACAGAGAGCATTGAAGTCATAATAAATAGTGCCACGCGTTTGTTCTATCAAATACCAAGGCACTTTTCTCTCTTCTTGAGCATCGTGATGAATGGTGAAGAATCACGTGATTTGTGCATGATGAGAGAATTATTTGCATTTTGTGTCCAATATATTAATAATTCGATCTTTGTAAAAACAAATCCTAGTAAATAGAACACAATTCTTCAGATTTATGTTCCGTTTATTTTTTTTAATCTATTGCAGTTTCGATCATTTGGCTCGTTTAAGATTTGTAATTGAAGCTGGTTACAATCAAACTAGTTATTATCATAATTACTACTGATTTATTTTTGCTTAATGAGGTATCAATTTTTTATGTTGATTCGGCTGTACCGGTTTTTAATTACATTTACTTTATAGCAGACAGTGCTGAATGTTTTCAGCGTTCTATTAATAACGTACGGGTAGCATGCAATAATAATGTAATGGAGATGAATCTCGAATGCCAACACAAATAATGATATTCATAAAAATCAAAAAATTGATGACGAAGTCCATGTTAATAATAACCTTCTAAAAAGAACTGAGAAAATTACTTATTTAGGATGTAACATAATATGGGATCACTCAAATGAAATCTGGTATCTTATTTTTTATCTTTATTACCTTATTCTTTATTTTTCAACACTTTCTGTTTTAATATTATTTTATGCTTTATTATTGTAATTTCCTACCTTCCTGGTACTTTGTTGATAATACTATACACTCATACATTTTAACCTTTATATTTACCTTGCTATGCAATTTTTGTCATTTTTATTTTCAATTGCCTGTACTAACCATACTTTTGTTTATTTATATTTACAATGTTTAAATATTTTTATACCACAGACCTACAAAATAGGTCGAAACGTTGGCTACTTAATAAACTTTTCTCCAATTCTAAGAGAAATTCATCGATCTCTACCCGGACCACTTTCTTCCGCAGAAATCTGGTATCGTATAGAGAAGTGGCAAGAAATGCTTCTAACCAACTCCGAAAATTTGAATTAATTTCTCAGTGTTACCACAGAGTTTCATGGGTGCAACATGTCAGCAACGAAAGCATACTACAACGAACACGGAAGCTTCTCTAGATATTAGTTAGCATTAAAATATATAAATTGGCATACTTTGGTCATGTGTTGCGAAATGATAAGTCTGCTTCAGTCAATCATACAGGGCAAAATTGGAGGAAAGAGAGGTCTAGGTTCAACTTCTGGTTGAAAAACCTCAGACAATGGACAGGATTAGCATCGATAGCTTTGTTTTGTACAGTGATTAGTAAAACATGATGGACAGTCATACATCCAAAGAGGATAGGCTCGTTTAGAAGAAATAAAAATTAACCGGGATGTTTATTCTTTATTTTGGTTGGTAACAAATTATGCATTCGGACACTCCTAAATTCACAAAGTTAGTATATATAGTAGTATAGTCTTTCGAGACTCTTCGCAATGTTTGAGAAGCATCTGATGTCTTGTGTCACTGAAACATTGTTGAATGTCAGTGTCCGAAATCTAAATACGTGATCAGATATTTTGTTGTATTTCGTCATTATAATAAGGAGAATGGCCTCACAACTGAGTTAGTATACCATTTTTTTAATATGAGCGAGTGCAAATAATATTTGGCAGTTAATTTTGTCAAAATTAGTCAATATGGATACTACACACAAATCAGAACGTATATTTTTTATAAAGCTTTATTTGTACGATACGCAAAGGAGGTAAATAGCTTTACTTCGGTTATCGGTTCTGTTCATGGGCGAGAGACACTTACATCGACCGGGTTAAGACAGGGGATACTGCTCCGCTATATTGCCCATCAGGGGTTATGGCAGGGATAAAGCTATACTACAACTTATGTAGCCTAGTTCTAGGAGGTAAAATGGCCTGTTTAATTATTTTTAACATCTAATGTAGTTTAAAATATTTACAGCTTGTGCCTTTTTTATGTGGTTTCAAGACAAATCTTTATAACATGGGTATTAACGGATTATGCTTATTTTATTATTAATCAAGGTCATAATTATAAGCGGGTCATAATAACCATGAAAAGAATAAGAGCTATTAAAAAAGAATTATTTTTTATTTCTTACTTGTCAAAATTTTAAATCTCAGACGTGAGGATGTGACGGTGTAACGTTGATTACTTCACCTCATACCAGGGTGTTTATGGTTGATTACTGCTCCGATCCTACATGTTATCGTCATTTCAAGTCTCAAGAAATCCTCAATGCCATCAAATCCTCAATCCGCATATTAAAGAAAATTATCATGATTGTCATAATTATTCATCTCTAACCCTTATGTTGTTTTAGATTTTAAAGAAAATTAACACATTTTATTTTAACACAGATAGCTAGAACGGCGTCACTCAACCTAACGTTGCTGCTAACCATGGTTCAATGGTGCACTGGGAGGCTACTTGAAACGGTAACCAGTCCTTTGGGGACTAATTCACCAGTTCCTTTTGCACAGACATACCGTCGGGTTCAAGGACAGTGACAAATCGTTCTAGATCCAAGGGTGATGGCTGTTCAGGGACATCAGGCGCATGAAGACCTATATTTCTTTCTGTATTACTGACCATACCTGGACTAAAACTATTTTGCATCCTGTATAATCACAAATCGATTTCCTACAGAAGTAAGGAGGGAGTCATCAATCATCACTGATCTCGGGATTCCTCAAGGATACCCCTCATTTCAGATATGTGAGGCCCGTCAGACTACTGGAGGAAACTCGCAATAGCCGATTGTAGGAGTGAGTTACCCTACCCAAGTTACCATTACTATTACTATTAGTGTACATTTATTGGGTTGTTTTTCAAGGATTTCAAATAGCCACCCGGAAATTTGGTCCATGGACGTTCTGCTTCGAAGAAAGGTATAAAATAGGTCTTTGTGTTGTGCGAGATAACCCTTAAACCTCTTATCAATTAATTAAAATTATTGGTGTTTATCAATCCGAAATAAATAATGTTTTCTCAGTAGTAAATTTCGTAGTAACGTTTCAGGTATAGTATTGAATTATTATTAGGTTCTTTGTTGTTTTTTTTTTCATTGAATGAACTTTTTTTTCAGCTTCATTTACTATATGATCTGCAAACTTTTATTATTCTAGGGGTGCCTAAGCCTGGATTAATATAGTTTATTTATCTGCCTATCTGTATCTTTAATGTATGAATAGAATTATAGATTTTTTCGGGACTATTTTTAAAAGTTATTTTACACTGGACCATCTAGAATCCATAGTACTTTAGGCAAAACTTCATTAATAATTAATTAATTCAATTAGATAATGCGTCTCAGACAGTTTAATTGAAGTTTCAACGACTTGTGGTAGGGAAAAGGCTTTATCCGAGAAACTCGGAGGAGGGTTGTTTACTAAGACTTTTGGGCCAGAGGCAAACACTCCTGAAATACGATCACACTAAGTTCGGCGCCGTTCTTCCTCAATCAAACAATTTTTCTAAATACAAGGGAGGAGGGCTCTAATACCTTTCTAGATTAGGGATTCTACGATCTATGTCAAAAAGTAATTGCTGTGGGCCGAATCTGAACTCAAAGTAAGAATAAGTATATACTAGTGTGTGTGTATTGTATATATAAACATGAATTGTAAGGAGACTGTAATTTGTATGTGCAATTTTAATAAAATTGGATAGGGGTAAAAATCTTAAATAATTTTTCTTAATTCGATATTAGGAAAAAAAAAACATTAGCCAATAAATCAGTGATATCCAACTTTATAATATAGTTTATTATGTTTCTTTATATGTATTATTTATTTATATCATTAGTATTAAATGACTAAATAAAAAATATGATTATCATAAGACATATATTTTACCTAAGTATCAGAGGTGTTTCTGGAGGCAGACGCTAGCGGGTTCGATGATCAAAGAATTAGTTAAAAAATCTTGTTGTATCAGTTTGATTACAATTTTCAAATTAAAAAATTAAAGTATCGAGGCCAGATATACCGAAATACTGATTTTTCTCTCTCAAAATTCTCAAACATATCGGTTAGGGTGACTTCCTGGAATATACATAATGCAGGCCGGAATTTTACTCACCGACACGCAATATTTATTTCCTTCCAATTTTATCTGGCAAGGAAACGCACTGTAATGATAACACGCAGGAAATGAACGGAAACAGCGTGGAGTAGTTTTGATTCATACATTTAGTACTAGCTCCTCTTATTCCTGTAATATTTCATCATTAATTAATTGTGTGTCTATGATCTGAATGAAAGGGATGTTGGAAAAAAATCGATTTGTCTTCCGTCAGTTTTTATATAGAAAACTGATATTTTTTTCTTAAAAATAAATAAGTAAAATTTGAAGAATGGATAAAGAATAGCGGGTTCGCCTAACTATGAACTACCCCAATCCAAAAAAAAAAAATCTTGTTTTATGTGGAGCATTGATAGATGCAGATGTCGTAGGTAGAGGACTATGGTTTTCGAATTTAAGCTGATTAATTTTGTTGCAATACTGCCGAGAATTATCTTTCTGATAATAGTAGGATAGTAATTGCTTTATGTTATAATAAAATAGAAAATTCCTGGATAAATATCTGTAAATAGGGTAAATAATCAGCAGGTATGATAACTATGTAAGACAGGAATCCTCTAAGTGAACTTAAATCATTTGAAGACTTACGCAAAACCTTGGACTCCTTTAATTAGTGGGTATTCAAGACTGAATCACCTTCATCTATCCAGACGTTAGAAATAGTATCCTAAATATAGTTCACTCTCTTAAGCAATCGTAAATTAAAAAAAAGAAAAATAGGAATATCGCTAGACATCTCAACTGTGATCGGCCTGAAAAAGAGTTATTTCCTTTTTTACCCGCGTTAATCTTTTGATGCAAATGCAATGATGACTTACTAAATCATAAACTATGAAAGTTTATAAAAATCAAACGAGAAGATTTAAATTAAAAGTGCATAAATATATTTTCATATCAAGGAAATAAATTGAACTCAAACTTCTGCACCAGTAGATTCTAGTGATTCGAAAGAACATAAGACTTTTCTTATAATATTTGCTGGTTGTGTTTGCGAATAGTTTCATTGGTTGGTTGGTTGTTTTTATTTAGAGGCGTAGAACCGGTTGGTCATCAACGCCTTATTAGTATAATAATTTTTTAGTAACAATAATTTTAGTAATACTAACATAGTACAAGTACAATAATGTATACAGTAGAGTAATAATATAATAATAATAATATATGCCGGTATAATACATACATACAGTAGTGTAATAATTATTTGTAACAATAATTCTAGTAACAATTACAATAATAATGACAATAATAACGAATAAATAAAATATAAAAAAAATAGTATAATGATTTCAATGATTAAAAGTAGTATGATTTTTAGTCACAATTTGTATTAATAAAAAAAAAAAGAAAAAAACCTCAGATATTCCTAATAAGTCCTTCTTTTGATAGAAATGAGATCACATTAATAATGTATTCTTCCTCATTTCCCAACATTATGGATGCTTTGGTAGGTAGAGCTATTTTATCCATCGCTCTTTTGTAAAAGGCTCAGCCTTCGAAGATATGGGCAATTGACCGGCTCTCGTTGCACTTCTCGCATGTTGGCGGGTATTCTTTAGTAATCAGGTGAGCATGGGTAAGCCTTGTATGTCCTATCCTAAGTCATGTAAGGACCACTTCCTCTCTTCGGGAGCTACGACAGGAGCTGCTTCATGGTTTGACATCGGTTTTAATATGCTTCAATTTGTTTGGAGGGCTATTGTCCCAAAAGGCCTGCCACTCTTGGAGTACGTGCTGTCTAAGTGGTCGCGCTAGCTCAGATGGGGTCAATATTGGTTAACATTAGTTTCATTGGTATTTATTACTATTTTAATTCTTTACATAATTTCATTTATTAACAAATCAGTTAGTTGAAAGACAAAGTAGTAGATATACTAAGCATTGGCAATGCAGCTAAACCTCTTCGAATTCTTTCCCGCTAGCCGAAATTCCTGTCCGAAAAACTGGTTGAAGTCCATTTACATAGTTAACTCTTCTGATTTAGGTGATTATCCATGTTACGATCAAGACTTGGACCATAGAACCTACTCGTGTATACCAAGTGACCCCCGCGGCACACCATCCTGACCCCACAGCGTCCCATCCTGACCCCCACGGCCTCCCTCCCTGGCGACGGGTGGGGGTACAGAGCAGCGACAGTATCAGCCCGAGGCTCCTGAGGGCTGGAGCTATGGTGGGTCCAATAGTGTAGTGCTGTCGTAGATGTGGGAGTCATGGTGCCATGGTCGTCTACACCATGCTGCCATGCATGAGGCTACTTCTATGTTCCTACTTCGTAGTGTATGTGGCTACGGCCCCTCTGCGCCATCATCCAGACTTGGTAAGTAACCATCGTAAACATTTATCATTTATTGATAATGACTACTATACCTAGTGTTTAAATAATAGAAGTGGTATGTATGATGATTCACTTTAATTCATTATTTTAAATATCTACAATGATACCCATCAAAGAAAATAATAATAAACCATATTCTAAATTTTTAAAAATTAATATTAAAAATGTATCAAGCCATGGGAGACGAACCCTTGGGTGCTGTCCTTCTTCATACTTCTCTTATCATCATGATTTATTTACTGACAGGAAATCTGCTGAATGACAATTGTTTATACTTGACAGAGGTGGATACAAATATAAAGAGAGAAAAAAAGCTTATTAGTACCTCTGTCAAAAAGCTTATTAGTACCTCTGTCAAAAAGCTTATTAGTACCTCTGTCAAAAAGTCATCTTGGTTGTATGTATTTTTTCTCAAATGTCATACTAGAATCAAAAATAAATTCATTGATATAAATCATTAAAACTACTTTAACCATTTATCATTTTAAACTTCGTTGAATATTTTCTACCAGTCAAGCGAGCATAGCTTTAAAAAAATTACAGTATTATTTAGTTCTTCTAGGTCGAATATGAGACTATCAAGTTTTCGATTAAACGCAACACACTGTTTTGACAGCTATAAAGAACTCGCCAAATGTAATCATAAAATTATTTTTACAATGATTTTTATAACAAACGAGACAATAAAATTTGGTCTACCTATTTTTCTACAAAAATATTCTTTAGTGACTTGTTTACTTTAGCTAAACAGTAGTCATCAATAAAATTAAATTTTATCTTTCTTGAATATTTCTTTGGGATTCTATGTGCATATACAACATAATCCTAATATATAGTGGGGACAATATAAAATTATATTTTAAATATATATACCTTATCTATACAGATTAAATATATAAGAAAAAATGGATCACGATCAAAAATAAATTCAAAAACTCATTTATTCATTTAAAATGTAACTAAACGACAATTTGAGTAAGATCTTTAAAGAAATCGTTCACTTTCAGATAAAATTTATTAATATTTCCAAAAATAAAAATAAAAATAAAACTGATAAAAAATATTTTATATGCTGTAATTATTAATATATAAGTATATATCAGCTTTAATATATTTTGGTATACTTTTTTTCCTTTAAAATTTGTCTTTATCTTGCAAGAACATCAAAAGCTCTCACGATTTTTTATTTATTTTCTTATTTTTTTAGTAGTTCGAGTAATTATCATTTATGGTTGATTGAAAAAAAAGTAAAGATTAAATTTTGCATTTAAAACAAAAAATTTAGGTAATATTGACTGAGAAAATTGTCCGACTTGATGTTTTTAAGTTAGTTGATAAAAAAAAAAAAAAAAGCTTATACTGTAAAATAAAATTGATATTCTGCCTCAAAATGAACGATATACTTAATTTAGTCGAATAAATAAACAATATAATATTTATATTAGATATTCTTCACATTGACTTTAAAATTATTTGATATGTAAGAAAATACCTTCGAAACATTAAGTGGAGCGTTTGTAAATAATTATGGCAAATCAAGGACAGATTAAGTATTCCATTTAATTACGAAATGATTCAACGTTGCTTACGTCTCGGGGAAAATTTCCTATTCTCATACCAGTTAATGTAAATAAATATCTGTTTAATTAAATAATAAATATAAATATGTATACTTATTTATATGTATATATATATATATATATATATATATATATATATATATATATATATATATATATATACACATATATTTACTCACGTACATTTGGTTCACTTTCGGAAATTAATTTGTACTAACTTCGTTATGCATAACACGATATTATCCTGTTACATATTTATAAGTTCCTGATTTATTTTAATTTTAATTGGTTAATTTTATTGTAATCTATTTTTATTTTATACACTTGAAAAAGTTGCTATGTTGCACTATTTGAATTTAATATCATAGATATATATGGTTGTTTTATTTTAATCTTAAAATGTTATAGATCTGTTTTGTAATTAGTTATTGGCTTATTATTCTAGGTAACATTAATTGCTTCCATTTCTTATTTACTTTTGAAAGTAATTAAATACAATAATTAGAGAAAGATTCAGACAGAATTATGAAAAACTAACAACCACGTATACCTCATTTCAGTATTATGTACTTCTATAAATGATTGTAATTTCGTAAAAAAAGAAAAGTGGAACAGTATTTTAGTTAAAACTAAAATAATATTTAGATTAATATTAACATTTGTTTTAACATAAACTCTAGTTTTAACACTAAAATTAAAATTTTGCAAGACTGTAAAGTGTCATAGATTAAAAAAAAGGCATTCTAGTTATACAATTTTTATTAATTTAAATCAAATAACAGTTTTTGACCTAGATTATCGTAAAAAAAGTAAATATTGAAAAAAAGACTTGATATTAAATCGGCAATATTTCATAAAAAAAAAATGCATATCCATCCATAGTTTATAGGAATAAGCTGAGAAACAAATGAAGTAACCTGTAAGTTAATTCTAAATTCTGTATGATTGTATCTTTGTTATTTAATATAAAATTATAATTAAATATATAGTAAATTAATGGAAACAGTCTTCAGTTAAATTTTCAATTGGCTTATTATACAACCTACTTGGGCATATCGTTTTTTTTTTGTTTTTACGTAAAATATTAACTAGTTAAACCGGAGCTATAATTTAAAAAAAAAAAGAATGCTTAATGTTGTCACCCTTCCTTCTCCTTCTAGTATCAATTATTTTTTGTGATATATTATATTCATTGCAGTAATTAAACATTTTTAACTGATAAAAATAATTAAAAGTGTCAGAACAACAGACTTAAAGGTTTAAAAATATGCAACGAACCATTTTTCAATGAATAAAATTTTTAAAAAATAACGAAAAATCTTTCATAAGCCCAGGTTTACTGGTTATACTGAAATTTTCCTTGATTGATGTGAATTTAACCATTAAGAGGGAAGAATTGTATACTCCTAATTGGCTACACACGTGAGTTATTAAATATTTGATAATTTAAGGGAAAATAAGGAGAAATGTTTTATATACCTTTATTAAACAAATACATCTTTTAAATAGCAAATCGATACATTTGAATGCTCCGAATAATACTTGTATGTAAATAGATATCAATATTTTATTACAACAGTTATTACTTATACCTGCAGTAGTGATTTATTTGCATGGTAATAACAGTCGATTTGTGCCCCAATGAACATATTTACAAAATCATGTTCAAAATTGCAAACATAACTGATTAACCTTTTTCCCACATAATTGTTTTAACAACCGTTGTATCTACAAAACATATTTATCTGATCAGACGTTCTTGGCTACACGAGTACATTCTGCTTATCTAGCTCTTTAAATTTAATTTCTAATCTTTCCAAAATATAAACTTGCAAATCAGAAAAAAATTATTGTATTTTATTTTTAATTTATTGAGATTTGAGTACTACCAGTGGGTAGTTTCTCTACTTGTCATTATATATCACTTAGCCTATTTACTTGTTGTATTATTGTAATACAGTTGTAGATATCAATAAATAAATTAAAAAAAAAAAATTATTTAGAAGACAAAATAATTTTTTATCATCTCCAATTTTGTAGGATGCATTCAGAGTTTTTTTAATGGATTTTTACAATTTCTTTTATTATATTACGTTATAGTTCCAACAACCATAAAATTTTGCAAGTTAGTCGTTCCCTAACTTATTAACGTTCAATTTTTTCTTTACTTCCATTTTTTATAAATTTAATTAAAAAAAACATTTATATTATTGTATATAGGAGTGATATATGTTGAAACTAATTTAACAAGAAAGAGCTACTGAAAGATGAAAAATTAAATTTATGAGCTCATAAAAACTAAAATATATGATATTATGAAGTGAAGAAAATATAGATGTTTTGATGACGGAGACTCCAAAACAACAAAATGTTATAGTCGTTAGCATTATAAAGTAAAATAATAAAAGTAAGTCCTGCCTACTAATAAATTATACAAAATAAGTTTGCAATCAATAAATATTTAGAACCACCGCTAAACCAGATGTCAAATAGCATAATCTGCTTTTGAAACGATTCTATATTAATTTGGATCTGGCTTGACCACCAATAATCAATGCATTTTATTAAGATCCCTTCAATGACCGTTATTAAGATCCCTTCAATTATATGTGCTTAACAATATAAATTGTGTTATTAAAAGCCCGACAGTAAATAATTCATCTAATAAATAAACATTAATATGCACTGAAACATTCTTAAAATATAAAATCGCATTGCCGTTAGGTGATTTAATTATTTCTTGATGTTAAAAGTAATAATAGACTATAAATTTAGTTAGCAAAGAAAAAACAATGTTTAGAGGAGTTGAGTTGTGGTTTTCCATGGTTTGTATGATAAGGCTAATTTTTGAAAACAATAAAAGATATAAAATGTCTTTATCTATGAAATCTGACATGTCAAATAACTAATTATGTATTTAAGCTAGACCATTTGCTGATAGAATGGTTTGTTATATTTGTGGAACTAGAAGTTTCAAGAGAAAATAGATACAATT
Source organism: Arma custos (assembly GCA_037127475.1). Classification (NCBI taxonomy): domain Eukaryota; kingdom Metazoa; phylum Arthropoda; class Insecta; order Hemiptera; family Pentatomidae; genus Arma; species Arma custos. The sequence goes on along the minus strand of CM073763.1, from coordinate 79,044,142 downwards.
TTTAATACAAGAATTTTAATCTTGGTTAATTTTTATGCCTTGTACGCAGTGTTGGCAAGTATTGTATACCTACGCTAAATTTTCCGATTTGAACGGAAATACACATTTGACCGTTTATTTATCCATTTTGCATTTCTTTAAGTTCGTTTGTATAGTCGTTTCACGCATGTATACACACACAAAGCTAATTGCAATAAATTTTGTACTTGGAATTATTATTATAATTATTGTTTTATTATTTAGTAGTTTAAGTACCCCTGCATCCTAGTTTTCCGGTTTTTCCACAAAACGTTAAGATCCTGTAATGAAAAAATATACTGCAGACGGAACTGATGCAGCAAAACATTTCTTTGAAGAACTACAAATAGCATCGCACCAATGCTAGATGCAATATTCTAGAAATAAACTTCCGTTTGTTGTAGCAAAGTCATAGGGCCAAGTAATAACAATAGCACTAAGGAAGTAACAATGTGACTTTCTCGAGAGATAATGCGTCATCATGAAATCAATTATTAATTACAATAGTAACTGCTTAATTAATAAAACCATACCCTATTTTCAAATGACTTTTTTAACAATAAAATGAGATCAAAATAAAGAAGAAAAAAAAAGATAACTGCATCACCGTGCACATATGTGGTCTAAAAATAAGATTATCTAGGCTCTGACAGTTTCGGAACGCAATGGTTGCTTCCATTATATTCACAACTTTTGGCGTTATATTATATTTTATAGTAGTCACATATTTTCACATAAACATTATCTATAGTTTCATATAATGTTTGATTTATTTTATTTAACAATCATTTTATATTTAATAGTATTAATTTACCATTTACTCAAGACTGATTTTTTCAGTGAAATCGATAGTCTATTTGTGTCGAAAATATGACAGAGGACAAAGCGTGCATTTTAAATCAATTCCCTAAACCGTTGCATTAGTATATGGTTTTAAGGATTCTGATACATACGTTGAAGCATTAACTATATGTAATGGAAGAGTAGTTATGGCAACGAACTGAAGTAAATTGTTTATAAATTGGATTAGTAACAAGAAAGTTACAATAATGCTTCGGTGTTATCAGCAATGTAAACTTCCTTGGCCTCCCTTCTTCTTTTACATGTACTATATATACTAGCTCTAAGATTACGATAGGAGAGAAGACAGGAAGTAGAAGAATAGAATGTAGTAGATATTTTATAATATGTAAGAGAGTAGTCCCTAAGTTAGATGCAATCCAAAGTCAATAATTTATAATGATAGGAAATAGCAATAAGTCTACTAGTTATAGTCATAAGAAATGTCTCTTGTATATCCACATTATACCTGTTAAATATCTCATTAAATCTATATATTTGTTACTTCTCGTTTACCGTTAGTTAACTCTATTATATCTACAGACTTCTATTTGGTCCAGACAGAATTAACAGTGTTGAAGTAAGCGGAAAGTGTATTTATCATAGTTTTTGGCTTGAAATGGAATTGCTATTTTTTTTCGCATTCTCCAAGATTTTATTTACAATATAATACAAATTTACTATAAATACCTGAAAATGCTTCTATATAAACCAAAATCCCTCTGTTACTTTTCGGTATTTTAAGGCGTTACAATGGGCTGAGTCCGCTGAAGGCGGTTTTTACTCGAACCGGCTCAAAGCCGCTGACTTTACACAGCAAACAAAACAGGGAGGGACCGTTTACCGGGATCAAGACATAGTTGTAGAAAGAAGAAAGGGGAGGAAGGAAGAAGGAAAAGGAAGGAAGGATAAGGGCACGGGAGTACTTACCCCATCCCTGGATAAAATGTAAGCACATCGACCAAGGGAACACTGCCCTGCCATCTCCCAGGTCTGGGGGGTGGTTCTAAGTCCCTAAATAGGGGGTTCGCACAGGTTTCAGCCCATCAAAAAATTTGATGTGACTCTGACCTATGTACTTGGGCACCGAGGGAAGCCGAAGCTCCTCCCGGATGGTGGTGTTAAGTGCTCCCTCGAGCGATGTGCCACTTACGATCTTCCTAAGGATGGAATTCTGGTAATGCTGCAGGCGCTGCAACGTTGTTTTGTAGAGGTGTCTCAGTAGTGGTGCACCATAGAGCAACTTAAGTCTTATGATGGACTTGTAGATTTGTAATTTCAACCTCAGTGAGAGCTGCGGCGACAAGACCAGATGGTATAGCCTGTGGGATTTCTGTCGTGCCAAGTTCAATCTTGCCTGAACGTGCTTTGAGAAGGTGATATGTCTATCAAAGGTAACGCCAAGCTAGAGGATTGAAGTGGATAATCTTCTATCCTCGCAGTCCACGGTAAAAGTCTTCGGTAGAGGTTTCCTACTCACACTCTAAAATGACATCACGATGGCATCCGTCTTAGACGGATTCACCCTGATGCCAATCAGTTTCAGCTCGTTCACTATGGTTCCAGTCGCCATTTGTGCCTTGTTAAGGGCATGTGGAGTGCTGATGCTGGTGGCAATATCCCAATATCATCCGCATATGCTGCTACCATTGCTCTTGGGTGCTTCATTGCGACCACGGGTGCTGTGAAAATCACAAACATCAGTGGCCCCAACAGAGAGCCTTGAGTTACTCCACAGGTGGAGGTGGTAAAAATCGAGTAACTGTTTCCGACTCGTACGATGAATGATCTTCCGCTGAGATACCTTTGGATTAGACGACATAGAGTGGTGGGAAAGCTAAACTCTTCTAAGAGTCGGAGTAACAACTCATGAGACACACAGTCAAAGGCCTGGATGCAGTCCAGTGAAATGAACGCCGTAGCTCTGTTCCTCTGCATGTACTCTTTGGAATTGCTATTTAAGCAATATCTCCATTTTAAGTCAATGCCTCACTTATGTTCTACGAGAATAATACAATTCTCCTTCACTAAGTATAAGAAAGTTATTTTGAACAATATTCACAGGAACTGCAGGTGCATGGGTCCCGGTACTAGAATTCAAATCAGACGAATCAGACCAAGCATAAAGAAACTGCTAGTATTATAGGTTAGATTGGCCAAGTTCTGGAAATTGTCAATTACTGAATATAAAACCGGTTGACTGTTATGTTATACTGAATAGTAATTAACTCTTGCTATCGTACCATAGTATAATATATTTGCACTTCCTACTATTTAAAGTCTAATTCTGGAGCTTATCAATCTCCAAATCATAATTTAAAAATTAGACCTATGTTTATTTAACGCTTTTGTACCCCTGGAAGTAGACCAGCCATGCTCTTCTCCTTAAGGAACTTTATATTAGCATTGAATATATCAGCCCCGTCTAGAGCGAGTAGCAGTCCAACTGCTCGGCAGGACAAAGTATTAAAAGGATCTATATGCTAATCCTTTGTCGTGCATTGTCTTCCGATGGGTTTTTTGATGGTTTCAAACATTTCAAACATGTTTGTCTGCCGTTGTTTATCTCCAGGTCATGATCCAATGGCTTGTTAAGTAACTGGGCATTCTGGCAAATAATGAGATTCTGAATGCTAATTTAAACATTATACAACTCAGACCACTTTCATTGCCCCCTTGCTTATACTTGAAAAATCCAGTACTAAAATTGTATGCTTTATTTCCATTAATATATTGGACCAAATGACGTTTTTTTACTTAAATACATTTTTAATTCCAGCATTGTTAATTATCTACCACTTAATCATCTGTCAAACGACTGTTAGGCTTTTGAAAAGCGGGGTAGCTCATTATTGTGAGGGGGTAGACTGAAAATTTGTTATGCTGAAGGTTCCAAGTTCAAATAAATATAATCTCGCTGTGGCAGATAAATTATTTAAACCTGCACCCCGTGTGGCTCATCCAGACTATATAAAATGTGTATCAGTATTTGGGAGGAACCTGGCGATCGTAATAGGGTGGACGATAATTGAGTATGTTCTCGGACAAATCACCTCCCTACACAACTGTTCTCATTTACGATTACATATAATGTTTGTGTAGAAAAAATACTAATATATGTTTTTTTAAATTGACTTCCATTTTATTCATTTCTCATCCAGTTAGATATCGTAGTTTTTAAAAATAAGTTATCTTAGTTGGTATTATTGTATTTGCTTACATTTTTATTTTTTTTATTTGGGATACAATTTGTATTCAATTGTTTCTCTCTATATATCATTATTGTTATCTTATTTCGATTACTCTGTTTTTTAAATATTGTTATGGGTGGTAATTCGCATTTTTTTTTTATTTCTTACTCATTTGTCAATATATTTGTTTTAATTAACTAAATGTAATAACCGAGTACTCTAAGACATAATAGCTTAATTAATAATTAATGGTAAATGTAATGGAATCGTCTTGAATAATTATTAGTTAACGCTTTATGCATATGGAGAAGAAAATGGTCTGGGTGGAGGTCAAATAAAGAATTTCTTTCTAATAATTAGTTTATCACTATTTAAGGAATCAATTCTTTGACCTCCATGCCGATCATTTTTTTTTTCATTTAATATTTTTTTCCTTTAATGCCAATATACCAAAATTTTACAGAAATTTGAAAGAATTATGTTCATCTTTGGTAGTAGGCTTAGGATTTTATGCTAATCACACTGTATAACTTACTCAATACTGTGTGATTTCGGAATTCTATACCGATTTTGCAGAAAGATATAAATTTTGGCTGTTTTCGTTCTCTTCCGTTGTTGACGCGATTTATGGAGGCCGCATTGGCCCATGTTTTTCAACTTTCTGTGGATTTGGAAATGCTATAGCTTTGCTCGATTTAGTTCAAATTTGTTTTCGGGCCACTTTTTTGTGATACATTTGTATTGCGCTCTAGACACTACTTAATCGATATAAAAAATTATATCTACAATTTCAATTAAGCGAGATACCCGAGAAATCATAGATCGGAGAGGTATTATTGCCTTTTATAAACTATACAAAGAACAAATATCAAAAAAAAAAAGATAATATGATTTAATAGTATGCTTCTATTAATCGTTTGAGGAAATAAACTGAAGCGTAGCAGACTCATATGAGGGTATGACTCATTTGACAAGAATCAAAACACTCATTATGACATTCACGTTCGATGACATATTTATAAATGGATTCCATTTCCTCTTAATATGTAAAAAACAAAACAGAATTGTTGAAATATTGTCATTTAAAAAGATTTTTAATACAAATATATGTTGCTATAGACCAAAAAACGGGATAGTTACAAAGTATTCTTAAGAGTGAACATACACTAGGGATACACAAGAGAGCTCAGTGGGTAGAGCGCTGAGTCGCTATGCTAAAGGTCCCAGGTTCAAATCCGGCTATGGCATATAAATTTTTAATCTGTTGTATATGTACTATGAAGTAAACTCTGGCAGTTGAGCGTGATCTCGAACAAATCACCTCCCTGTATAACCGCTGTCACTACCATGTACTAAACCTTAGCGTTGTAGCGGTACAGGTTTTTCAAGAACATACACTAAATTAAGGGAAGGTATGTTGGTAAACCATTTTCACACCATCTAGGTCTTTTGACCAGCCCGTACCCTATTGTTTCTGGGTCAACAAATGTGAGAAGAGTATTTTGGATTCCAGATATTCCTGGAGGGAATCAAGAAGTATATCATTCATTCATCTGGAGGGTCGATCCACGGTTGATAATTAGTAATTAAGTTCATTACTAGTTAAGATAATTAAGTACAGAATACTTAATTTATCAGCCATAAGTAGTCTCGAACTCATAACCTAATGGTTTATAATTTACTGCCTAAAGCACGGAACTTCTTTTCTCAACCGATCAAATGTTGCTTAACATATCATTTGATCAGCTGCTATTATAAATTTTAAAAAATCAGAGTAATTTTGTAGTCCCTAGTTCAGCATAAGTACCTAATATGGCCAAGAGCGCTGGTTAACAGCCCTGCAGGTAGCCCGAGGGTTTTTTAAAGGGAGGAGAAAATCCTTGGTTATGCCGTCCTACGTAAGGCACGCAATATGGTAGGGTCCCTAGCCGTTATGGCACCAGTTACTCGTTAATGATCCCTATTCTAATTATATCAGTATAGGCAAATTTAAGGACTAACACTATAGCCTTGTCCTATTAGAAATTACAGAATACAGTTAATTTAAATGAATATACAATCAACAAATGAAAAATCAAGAATATTTAGATAATTATATACTGATAAAACGTAATCCATATGTCCATATAGGTTGTGAGTGTTCCTCCTCCTCGCTTTTCATAACCCGGGAAGTCGTGACGATATAGCGGCGCTGAAGATGGCGCGGACGGGCGATCAACAGGATGCCCTGTAGCTATTAACCTTTAGCCTCAGGCCATTAGCCAGTTGACATTTCTCAAGGGACCGACTTCAGCCTAGGTCCTTCGGGATGAGCAGTGTGCAATATCTAGAGGAATATCTAGATTAATATTGTACATTTCATTTTGGTTAATAAGATTGTTCAAGTTTTATTATAGTTTAAATCAAAGATATTCGTATTCACATGGTATATTCGTATTCGGTTACAAATGAAGAGAATATAAGAGATTTCACAAGGCGGAAAGGCTCTTCTAAGTCGTAGGTTCACAGTTTGGCAGGAGGCTTTAGAATCTTTTAAAGGGAGTAAAACATCCCTGGTTATCATTCGGAGGTGAATATGTGGGATACCAGGCACTCGTTAAAGACCCCTTTTTTGGAAAGATAAAATATACATCAGAGATGGTTATTAGGAATTTGGGCTGGGGTAGTTCCCACATCCCTGGACTGAGCTTTGTAAACAAAGAACAGAGAATTTGAACTGGTCGAAATTAATCGCTAGTTCTTTTAGTAGTACTGTTATTATTGTTTTAATAAAGAAATGCGAACTGCAATACCTGGGACACATTTGGGAAAAAAAAACCTGTACCCCTACAACTCATGGAGAGTCTTGGGTCCAGTACGTGGTAGGCACTGTATTGTTTTTTGAGCAACAGTTGAACGAGTACTAGGGTACGCCAGGTTTCCCGCCCTATTTGGGAATCCACTTTATATGGATTGAAGCTCCAAATCCCAAAGGATCTATTCCCAGGTGGTAAGAGATTAAATAAAATCTGTCCAAGCCGGATTTGAACCTTGAACCTCCGGTACGGCAACTCAGCGCGGTGCCACTGAGCCACTCCGTTTCCTGTAGTTACTTTGGGACACACATTGCGTGCAGATTCATATAACTTATTGCAGCTGATAAAGATACAGAGAAGAAGAAGGGTAGAAAAGAAGAGAGACTCTTGGCTGTGAAGCTTAAGAGAATAGTTCCTGTATTCATATTCATGAAAAACGTCTAGTGAACGTATTCCTTATTCAATATAAATTACAGTAATGACATGTCGATACTGATCGGTGTCGTACTATTATTAGTTTTTATAGTTGATTCAAAATTGAACATAAAAACCACTTTTTATATATTTTAATTTCTTCGCTTTTTTTTTTTACACTTGTCTGCTTATATTTTCTGCATGTTTACAAGAAAAGTGAAGCTGTGTGATTCACCGCAATACTGCTCAGAAAGAGATTATTGACAAAATATATAATATAATATTTAAATAAAGAAAGAACAATGCAGAAAGGTGTTTTGGACGGTATCAGATCTTCTGGTTGTAATATTTTGAAAGAAAATTAGAAGAATTACTAGTTAAAAGTTTAATGAATGGAATTTAGAATCCATTAACTCTGGTATACTTAAAAATAAAACCGATTTAAATAAAATCTTCATTCAAAAATTAATAATGATTAATATTAATAAATAAATATTACTCATATGATATAATACTGTGCGAGGGACGACAATTAATTTATTTTCTTTTAAATCATATTTTTGGTTATTAAACAAAGGGCCTTATTGACATCCATCAATGTAAATAAACATGGCCGCAGTCAGAGCTTCTTTTGTTGTCCTTAAGAGCCAGCTGACGTGGACCTCAACAAAAAAATTTTTTTTATGGCACCCTGGGGTTGGGTGTGGTTGTCTCCCTTCATGTCATATCAACTAGGGATAACCCTTTCGACTAAATGCCCCACCTGGTTTATTGAAATTTTGTCATATATGTATATATTATTGATAGATTCAAGTACTAAATTTGGTGTGTTGAAATAAATCTAAGTTGGGTTTCATAAATCTGTAAAATAAGACAATTTATTTTTATTATAACAATGTTTTTCTGTAACTGATTTTACTTATTCATTGTATAATACAGTCTTATCTGTAAACTATGGGTAATTATTCTGCAAGTTATCGCTTCGTTTATTTATTTCGTTGACACAGTGACCGTATCAGGAACATTCAAGTAAAAGACGATGGATTTACGTCTTTTACAAATATATAGCTTATTTCTTCACAATATATATATATATATATATATATATATATATATATATATATATATATATATATATATATATATATATATATATATATATATATGTATTGACCTAATCAAACGTGTTAGATCTTAAGAGGGTGTCATTGTTCTACAGAGGAATATAATTTCAATCCAGATCCTATAAACTCCAAGAATGGATGACGATACTCGAGAAAATTACCATTGTTTGGAATGGGTGAGGCTTGCATGTCTGTATGGAAAGGAGGAATCGATCTGAAAAGGCATGCGATCCTTTCTGGAGCAACGCTAAATCTTGTCAGAGATATTTATATCCCTTTGTTACTATCGTAGCATATTGTTTTTCATATCTGATCCCTTCAATTGTAGTGATATAGCACTATACACCGGGCCTTGGCTTCCGTAACAGTGATGATCCAGTCTTCTCTGCCTCCACCCAGTGACGCCGAATACTTTCAGATCCTCTTTAACATCTTGCATCCCCCGCATGCATCCATAATTCCTATTTTGACAATTATAGAGGTAGGTACTCTTCCAATAGGTATCCTACTGTATGGCTTAACTTTCTATTAGACGTACCTTGAAGGATTGGACCACATAAGTGTTCGTATAAAAGGAATATACCTTGGCCTTAGTCCGAAAGCTCCATTCATTGTTTACATTACTAAAAACCAAGCCAAAAATTGTTCAAAAACCTTTCGTTCGAAAATTTTTAGCCGAGTTTCCATTGCAGCAGTGATTGTCACGTTTCTGCATCGTAGTTAAGGACTAGCCTATCGTTTTGGAAAGCCTAGTTTGGGTACGTCTTATTGTTCAAATTACACTTTTGAAGAATAGGCTAATATTTGAAAAATAGGTTCTGCTAGTTGCCACGACTCTTCCATTTGCTTATTCCCATCAATCTATTTACTAAATTAATTATTGGGTTGTAACTCATCAAATGTCTATTTTTTAAAATCTTAACGTTTAAGGGGGGCTTAAAGCATTGTATGTTAATTCCTAGCAAACTATTTACCATTTATAATAAACAATTGTTAGTGTGTTATTATAATTAGAAAATTCATTTTAGTTTGATTTCCAATGTGGCAATAGGAACGCGTGATTTTGGGATTTTTTTTATTATAGAAATTTAAATAAGTTTAAAACTGTTCATTCCTCTACGAAGGCAGCAAGGAATATAAATCAAGTTATCTTAAGGAATTTTCAATGAAAGAAGCACTCGTCGTATAAATTTTCTCCTAGAGATAGGGATCTCGGAAATCTAGCCGTGGATTGCTTTCAACATCGATCGAGGAGGAAGATCTTATGGTTACTGTGAAAGAAAGAGCTCTTAAAACTGTCAGAGAACATGTATCAGGTTTCATCACAACTCGAATGACCGCTTCCTGTAAATTTAAAGTTTATCGTAAAGGCTAAACAGCTAGATTCCCACATAAGTTGATCGAACCTCGGCTTCTGAAACGTCAAGATGTTCGTAATAATAGAAATTTTACTAATCAGTCCAAAAAATCTTTCTCATTGACAATATAATTTATCTTTTATAGGCTATTTTTTTTAGCTTGTACAACGTTAAGCGAGGAATACCGTTATATTAAAAATTCGGTTTTTCAGAAAGGATCAAAACGTGTCCTTGTAATCTGGGATAAAGAACTTAGCTATTCATTAGCAAATATTCGTCAATTTTTTATTTATTTCTTGTTTTTAAAAACGAACACATCAAGTATGGAGATAAAGAGGAAGGATACTGATTTCGATAAAGACTTAATAATAATTGATAAACAGGACTTAGTTCATATGCTTAGAATTGTTCCAATTTTGTTTAATTTCACTCAAAACTAACTATGCCTATTTAGTATGACCAATGAACCACCAATATTCTAACAGAAAAAAACTAGTTACGTTCGGGAATAAAGGAACGGTGCTAATCGAATTGGTTGGCACCTTGGTCAATGCCATTAGTTGATCAGCTATAAACCTCTTTCCAATTCTTTAAAAGGATTCTCTATTTATTTATTTAGCCAAGGGGCTGGTTGAGCCTACCACGAGCCTCCTGAGGAAAAGACATTTCTTTGTGCCAAGCTCGAAAGAAGGTATATTTAGTATACCTATTTACCTATCTATACCTATTATTATTTATTACATGTTGTGTATGTAATATACTATTATATCACATTATATGGTATATTAGATAACATTTAGGTATATTTTTTACACAATAGAAAACCTAGAACCGTTCTTTTTAATGTGTTGAAAAAATGACACGGTAATGGACTGACATCTACTCTAAGACTTCTATACGTCGTTTTTTATCGTATTTCGACTATTTTTGAACTAGAAACGAATTTTATCAAACGTTATTATATTATTAAATTTTAGGGACAGTTGAATAGATTTATTTTATGTTGGTTAGTGAAGTTATGTTTCTAGATTAATTTTTTTGGAGGTAAATTGTCGAGTGTTGAGTTGTTGTATTGAAGAACCCAGATTGAAAACCGACTATAACAGATTAATTTAATTATTTTGTTATCAACCATAGATAGAACCTGTGTGATCTGCAGACCCCCCTGGGGCTCACCCGTTCATCATGTAGGTACCGTTAATAATTACCTGGCAATTTAGTGGCAGTGTGATCTTAATCAAATATACCCCATCTACAACTATCCTACCCTTTACTTAACCCACTAACTTTCATACCTTGTAATAGTACAGTTTTTGTTTTAACATTTTTTTTAAAACTACATATATTGTACCCATTAACTTACAAGTAACTCTGAAAAGATTCCTGTAATAGTTTGAAATCCTCATAATGATAGACTTTAGAAGTCTGCTGCTGGGATTTTAGCTTCTCTTCTTATGCCTCATTCTTTCTTATCATGTCTCAACAATGCGAAGAACAATGCCATGAGGTATTGTTTAATCACCTCTTATTGTAGCATGCAGATTACAATCATCAGATACAATGCAAACATAGTACACTGTTTGTGATGTGTAATAAACATTGTGATTCACAACTCTCTAAGAATAGAGGCGGTAGTCAATATGGAAAAACTCAGGGCTCATATTGATTATGGCTTTTCATCATCATAATCCTAACCAGACTTATTTATGGTGTTATTTGTTATGAAATGTTTGCTTCTTTCATGAATCCCGTCTGCCCTTAGCTTTTAATAGCTTATCGAACAAGAGGAAACTAAAAAGAAAAGGAAAATCAATCAAAAAAAGAATAATGAGAGCATGCTGAATAAAATAAGAAGCAGAAACCAGTGTTTCGGCTGACATGCACGCAATCTACCGGCTAAAAATAGGTCAGCTCCCTTATCTCGTTCCTAAGGGTAACTTCTTGTTGTGCTTGTTTTTCGCTATCTGATATTCAGCTCGATAACCACTAGCATAGTAATGTAAAGCCTCGCTAACTAGGTAATAAGGGCAACAAGTATGAATTAGAAGATGGAGATTTGAACAGGGAACATCAACAACAACTTAAGGATAATAAAGTGAATTATTTAGGCATATTCATCCTTAACAGTTTTTTGAAGTGCCTCATTTTATAACGATTTTTTTTTTTTAATTTGTAATTCTCTAAAATCTTATTCAATTTCTCTGTACTTAGGAAGTTTTGTTCGGCAGTTAAGAAATAAATTAAATGTTCACCTTTAGCGCCAAAATTGGAGGATTAAAATAAATTTCCAAAAATCACCTTTACCCTCCGTCGTAAATGGTTTCTACTACTTTAGTTTCCTTAGTTTGTACCCCACTGACTCCTGTAGAACAAATCCGAAACGTAGAACTACATCGTGACTAACGTCATAGAACTACCTCATACTAGACGTATGAAGACGAGAAACTGCTCTCCGTTTCAGGCAACTTCAACACTTATTAAACCAAAGCTCTAAGCTCCAAGTTAATTACAAAAGACAGAGCAGAGTTTTGGGGCTCCATTAAACCGTAGAAAATCTCTTGTATCCAATCCTTATAATCCAAAATCCTCTATCCTCCGTACTTTGTATGGAAATCGAGATCAGTTCCCGAGGCGTTTGAAAAGAAGATGGCTACTTGACGTTTTAAGTTGAATTTTTTATTTGAATCCTGCCACAGGGTAGTTTTCTACTTGCATTTTTCCATGCTGTTATGTATCATTAATTAATTGTACTTTTTGTATTGTTGTAATAAATTTAAATAAATAAATTGAGTATGTATATATATATATATATATATATATATATATATATATTTTTTTTTTAATTTTGAAGAGAAAATATTATGTCTTGGCCGGGATTCGAACCCGGGTCGCCCGCGTTTCTAGCGCGGTGCTCTAACCACTGAGCTACCAAGGAACTCATTCCAGCTAGACAAATCCTTTCTCTTCACTGATCCTATATCCCTGTGATCTCGCAATTTTTCGAGGTATACACGGGGAAGTATGTTCATTGAACATTACTTTAATCGGGATCTCGTTGACTTACGTCAAATTTATATTCATAATTTATTTTTTCTTTATGGTTCTTTTTTAATTATTTAAATTTTTTTTTTTAATTTTGAAGAGAAAATATTATGTCTTGGCCGGGATTCGAACCCGGGTCGCCCGCGTTTCTAGCGCGGTGCTCTAACCACTGAGCTACCAAGGAACTCATTCCAGCTAGACAAAATATATATATATATGTATGTATGTATAGTATATAGTTTCTACGGAACTAGTAATTGCTTACAATACCTGTATTGTTATTCTGTAGGGACTTATCCCAGAATAAATAAAGACATTATTATTATTATATATATATTCGCTAAGCTAGCTTGGTAGAATTGATTCAGAGAAAAATGTATTTCCTCTTTCGCCTGATATTTGATATGTTTTCAATGTTTTTGTGGACAGTAACATTCCTCGTAGTCCTCATTATATTGAAATATTCTTCCATGAAATATTTTCCTTTCTTTCAGCTCTAATTGGTCTGTAAAGCATATAAGATCCATAGCTAAGGTTTCTGTTGGAGATATTGCTTCTGCCTTATAATATAAATATTATAATTATTATTTGGATTATAATAATTATTAATATTATTATTCGGATCCCCTTTTCTACGATTTCTTGTTGAATGTTTCTTTCAAAAACTGAAATTGGTTTCTATTTATCTTGAAATAAATGAGCTTCCTTTGGGAATCGTAGTCTAGGCCCTAACCTTGGCGATGAGTCCCTCAACATGATCGGTGACTCCCCATACGGCCTGGCGCCGAGCTATTAGCCACTACTGTGACCACTGTAGACTTCCGGACCACCAAGAGGACACACCCGTCATTGAGTGGCACAAGAGAGAAGCTCGGCTGAGGGAGATAGAATTGGCGGGGCAATTAGCGAGGACACTGACCCTTCTTTCCGGTCCTCTAAGATATATTTAGGACCGCTTGTTAGCAAAGAGGTCCTAACCCCAAGACCCCAAGCTAGTAAGGGTGACTGCGGGCTTCAGGGAACAATATATGGCTTTGTATTATTTTTTTATATACATATACATATAATACACATAAGCAGAGACTTTAGGTTGTTTTAACCTATGATCTAATTTATTAATTGTTTACAAGAATTTACAATACGAACTTCTGTGGGTACTAGTTTTCTATGATATCTTCCGTAACAAGACTTTTTTTTTCCGTTTCAGATTGAGAACCATGGAATATGATAGTGTGTTTTCTTTTATCGATCCTCAACATGTTTGGTTGTATTGAAGGATGAATACTGGCAAGCATGATTTCCCACTATATGTTGTTTTTGAGTGTCGCCTTAGACCATCATATTTTCTTTGAAATACCACTACAAAGTAACTGTTGTAATTATTATTTTTTGATAATAACTTAAAGTTCGCGTCTAACTGATTAGAGAGAGAATGGAAGATTGAAGGCTGCTTGGATAGGTAGTACAAATATAACGTTAAATCTCACAAATATCAACTAGTAACAAACCAAAACTCAATTATTCTGAGACCACAGGACAGAACAGACATAAAAATAATAAAAAATATTATCACACCGAATATTTTATCATATACTGTTTAATTAAAATGGGTAAAGGGAAAAATAAATCAATAATTCCAAAATCGTTCAGTTCAAGGGACGGAAAAAGATAATCTAAGCCAATCCAAACGAGAAAAATGCAAACCATGATAACAATATTACAGTAGTTAATAAATCATTTTATATCTAAGAATAATGTTCATTCATGATAAAGAATCCATTTTTAAAGGGATAAATTCTACATTACTCGTGGCTAATAGACAAAGGAGAATATCTCTGAGTTTGCTTCAAGCCTAAAACAAAAAGGGACCTTGCGATAACCTATCTGATAACAGTTTCTCGACCGACGTTTCCATTTATTTTTTCTTCCCTATTTATTTAGTCAGAAGCTTAGGGAAAACTTGCATTTTCTTTGTGTTTTTCAGAAAAAGTTCAATTACCCCGGTGAAAAAACAGATTTTAAAACAGTTTCAAAGTTTCTGAGACAACAAATAAGACTCAAATTATAAACCTAAATAAAAGAACCTAGTTATCAACTAGATTCGCAAACCCATTGTTGTCTAAATGAAATATTTTTTCAAAAACATTGATTCATTGAAAATTTTTCACATTTTTTTTTAATTTTAATTTTTTTTTAATTTTTTAATTTTTTTCATTACTAAGAAGCTGCGTGGCATGGCTAAGAGTTACGAATAAACAAAATTAAGAATATTGATTAAATTAAACTTCCTGATTTAGGGATGTCCTTCCTTATGGTGTTGGCTGTCATAATTAATTTCTGTCATTAAAATTGTCATTGAGTGCTCTCAATCATATGCCTCCATTACATCCATATTACTTTTATTTTATTATTCTTCTTGTGTGGCGCCAGAATCATTCTAAGGAAAATAAAGCTGATCCTAATGATTCTACATTTAGTGGTCTAGATCTTGATTGTCTAAATGAAATATTTTTTCGAAAACATTGATTCATTGAAAATTTTTCACATTATGCTGCTATGATACTACAAGGTGAATTCTAAATTTTGCCTATTCAGGTATATTTATGATAGGAATCTTTAATGAGTATCTGACACAATTCGGGACCGGATTTTTACGTCCTCTCCGAAGGACGGAATAACTAGGAATATTTTACTTCATTTAAAAAATCCTAATGCCACCTGCAGCTATTCCGCTTATTATTGACCACAGAAGGTTCTTGTGCTGCAACAAAGGTGCACCCTAAAATACAAAAAGTAAATGGTAAACGATAAATATTAATTTAAGTTTAGACCAGAAGTGGATTGGCTCTTCATATATGTTATTGAATTACATTTCTTTATTTATACTAGTTCAGTGTATAACCTACAATTTTAATGACAACTGTAATATTATAGTTATAAAGCTAAAATAGATACGAAAATCTGTTAATAAAACTGTGCTCTCCACAGTTTCACCGGCTAATAGTTGGCTATTGAGGGTATGCACACATTTCAGTCTATGTACCAGACACAGGAGAAAAAGAGCACAGGTACTTGATTTTTCAGGCCCTACGCTTGCGTGTTGCTACGAGGCAGTTTATACATTTTTTGTAAATGTCTTAAAAATTATATTCCATATTCGGGTATGGTAATGGAAAATCGAATCGCCATAAAGTAGTTGATTTTTATCCTACTTCCTGATTTTCTCTTCGTATTTTGTTTAAAATATAAGTTAAACAAACTAAAAAAAATAAGAAACAATCGATTTCTTTTTTATGACTAATTCATCAAAGTTGAAGTACAACAGTTTAAGTTTTAATTAGTAAACCAAAATGTTTTTGCCTTCTTTAGACTCAATTAAGTTCCTGATTAATATTTCTTATTACACTTTTATTTCAATTTTAAAACAAAGGAAGTTTTTCTGGAGCAATACTATCAATTTTTTAATCTTATAGCACCGATTGGTTTTTAAAATTATATTTCTCGAAAACTATTCGAGCCAGTGTTAGAACCTGATACGGTACTTAATCAGTAAACTTTGGCGCTAAACTAAATTGGAAATTACTTTTAAATTGAAACATTAGAAGAGCGAGATTATGGGCAAACAAAATAATACATCGTTACAAAGAAACCTACATCCATTTTCTGTTTACTAGTAAATCACAAAATTATACATATAGAACAAAATTAAATGAAAATAATAAACACAACAGATATAAAGTGTGCCCAGAATAAAAGAAATACGAAATAAATTACTTACATCGAAAAAAAATAGATTAAAATATACAGAAAATTTTTTTTTAAATAAAATTGTTTAATGAAGAAATACGTAAGTAGAAAATAAATAGTTGAAAAATAAATAATGCTTTACATTATTAAGATTTAGAATGCCTATGCAATTTATGGCAAGAAATGTTTTGTGTAGGGAATATGATTACTTTTATAATCTTATGGGTCCATAGTGATAATGTATAATGCCTAATGCTTTCCACGAGAACAGTGTATCCAACGCAAAAATATTTGTATAAATCGGAAAGGTGATTCCTGAAGTTAGTACCTTCATTTACATCTATTTAGCTTTATATGTCTTTTTCATAGAAAAATACTGTAATAAAAAATAATAAAGTACGAAATCCCCTCCTTTCATAATTCATATCTAATAGAGCCCAGATGACGGTATCGAATGGGACTAGACCAACCAGCTGACATACTCCGCTGCCCATATGCCCGCAGATGCTTATCAACTGTTTTGTTCCGCAATGCGCTTTTTCATGATAGCCTTTGATAATCGCTAATGACTCCAATTATTACAACGCTTTTACGCGCTGAAGCACCCATCCAGCAAACAGGATGTACGGCTGGAACTTAATCTTAAATGGGTAGATTGCCAAAACTAAAAAAAATCCTCTACAATACGAACTAGGATGTTTCCAGGGTTCAGTTAATGGTAGGGATTGTACTATTGATAAGCCAACGGTCGTGCAGAGAGGTCGTTCAGCCGACTACTAGATTCCTCCCTCTCTCAATTCAGATGTACACTGTATAGACGATGGGTAAGCCCTAGGAGGGTATGGAGATCCAACAGAGTACATCTAAGACTATTAATGAGTTAAACAATTTATCTGCCACAGCCGGCGTTGATCTCAGGAACTTTCGCATAGCAACTCAGCGCTGTGTACATGTAGCTGACAGTTAGCACAGGCATACCGCTCCCTCCATAATACTAAGCCTTTTTAGTTTTAAGAACAAGGAGGAATCATAACTTAGCGGATGTAGTATTAAATCAGTGTTGGTATAAGGGTTCGGGACATTTGGCAGAACTCGACCGTACGGGAGTCCAGTATTTCTGTCGTGCCGGCGAGGCAGCATGCCAAAAGAGGTGCTAGAACTCTTCATCTTAGCGTTTTTGCATTTTAATCCGAAAAAGATTTTTTTTTTTTCGTTACATGTTTACATGCAATGTAAAATTCATGAGGTAACGCTGAGACTTAACTGTTAAACACGACGCTGTAATGGTTAATTTAAAAGAACCTGATTAATGGTGAATTTAAACATTCTTCAGGATGTTGTGGGAATAGAATAAAAACTAAAAAAAAGAAAGAAATCAAATTACATTTAAATTACTAAATAGTGTACATGAACACTCTCCAGTTAAACAACGTTCGAACTATAAATGTGATTTAAAGGCTACATTTACAATCTTTGACATAGTTGTTTTAAACCTTGTTGTATAGTTTATAAACTAATCAATTTTATAATGACTGCCGCTTAATAATTGCTTACATTTTTTTTAATATGTACGAATTGGATCTCTGAATTTAAAAGCTTATAGCACAGAAAGCTGAATTTTTTTTCTAAAATAGCTGTCTGCAAGGTATTCTTTTATCCTGAGAAATTTACGGGATACCATGCCGAACGTTTTAACTTAAGAAAACAAAACTGACTGAGCCGTATTGTGTTTACAAGAACCGCTGAGATACGAAGAGCTTAAAATGTAAACACTTTACACTGCTCTCACACGTTACTTTCATCTTTATCAAAAATTTTTTGTTGATAAAAAAAAGTTGTATCTAATATTTAAGCATTATTTGTACATTCGGCAGGTTGTTATCGTATCGTATGATATGATAGTTGATTTCATATTACATATTAATGTTTAATTATAATTTGAAAATTATAAAAAAAGTGTCATGATCTGTGGTATAACCTGTCTTTGCTGATGGGATTGATGTATTGAGATAAACCATGAACGCTATATCTCAAAACCTCTAAAACCAAGTTATTCACGTCGCAAAAACGGTGTAACTGTGTACATCATATACATTGTATTTCGCATTCCCAATGTGGCATTATCTAGAATTTACATTGCGGCGCAGGATTATATCAGCGAACAGATGCTTCTGTGAACTTCAAAAGTAAAGTAATTTCCCGAAATATAACTATAAATGTAAGTATCGCAGAGGATGCCAATCTTGGGATACGCTAGGCCAGGGATATGGAATTGGAATGACGAAACTTTTCGAAGTAGAACAAGAATTTGATAGATTAGTTATTTTGGATTAAAAAATGAATTATTTAATTCTAAATCTATTCGCCAAATATGAAAATTTCATACTAACATTTAGTATGAATAACACTGCCAAAGAAATCATAATAAAACCATTCATTACGAGTTACTCGTCAAATTTGTCTCCATTGACGAGCATTTTAGTCTAGAGTCAAATGATCCCCGGCTGGCCCAGATCCAACCATATGGTTGTATTTATTTGTTTAAAGGCCTTAAAGTGTCGTTAGTATTTTTTTTTAATGTCCTGTCCAAAACTAAATCGCTCCACACCAATGCCACTTCCAGTTCTCTAACATTTTGGTATATATGTCGCTTAAATCGACCTCCTCATCTTTTAAAATACAGCTACATATTGCTGTTCATATTTAAATACAACTAATGATCTAAGTATGAAATCATAATGTTCGTCCCGATGGGGATAAGCCGATATGGAAGTGCATTCCATAGCTTAGGACGTATTGGATTGTTGGATTTTAATGTTATAATCTGTTCATGAGTTTTAAACAGGAAAGACTGTTGATATCAGAGTTGCTATTTCTGATCTGCTGTCTTGTCTATTTCTATCCAGATGGTGCACGAATTGCTGAAACGTTCGCTGTTTTTAGCCCACACTATATGAATACACTACAATCCATAATAACCGTTAATGTCCACTAAAAAAAAGAGTTATTTATTCATACCGGTAGATAATATTATTTCATTCTATATTAAAAACATTGTTTGTACGAGGAGTATTTTAAGTAAGTTCACTGGATGGCAATCTTCACTACGAACAACCTTTGAGATGATGTTGCGATGAAGAAATAAATAGAACATGCTGAAAATTAAATAAAGTTATAAACGTTTTCCAAAACAATCACATTAATTAATAGTTGAATTTAATTTATCCACGATATGTGTTTTATGAACTTCTTATTTTAATAACTTTAATAACAATTAGTCTTTTACAAGATCTTAATTAAAATCCTATATTTATTTAGTAGGGTTATTCCCAATTTTAGGTTTTCTTATTAGGTTTTATTATATTAAGATACCACCTCGGGTGCCAGATACAGTTGGCATGCTTCAGGAAAATGTAGGTGGTATGTCAGGAACTAACAATTGACTTTTGTTATGTCTGGGATCAGTATTTGAACATTCCTCTTCATAGTCAATGGCATTAAAATGCAAAGCTTTTACAATTTTGGCCTTTTCAACTTTTTATTTAAATAGTTAATATTAAAGGGGTTTAGATTAGGACCTAAGTATGGTGCCCATAGTTGGGACGCAGACATCGTGAAATTGGCAGACATCGTGAAATCCATAATGCCAACAATACTAATGTATCCAACAAACCGTGGATCAGGTTAGATTATAGCAGACATTCTTGGGATACCTTTCCAATTGAAGTAAATGCTTCGATTGTGGGAGAAACCAAGACAAGAGATTCTTGGTCTGCTCGCGGGATAGTTCCCAAACTGGGGGGTAAGATTTAACTGTTCACTAATCGTGGTTTTAACTTCATATTGCTGTGAATATACAGAAAACTGGCATTGAGTGCAATAGACGAAACTGTACATAAAAGAGCTCTGATGTATGTCATCTTGATGACTAGTGTTTCCGATAAGACTACAAAGAGAAAAGATGTTCTCAAGAATTAATCATTTCGGGACCTCAGCTTCCCAATAACGGTTACCACCTAGAAAAATGTCACTGTAATTCATCAAGATGTTCAAAAACCTCAGACACCGGCTAAAGTATACGTTTGGAACTATTCAGTAGATGGTTATGCTTCCCGAGTCACAACGTTCTATTGAAGTGCCCTTCGAGATAGTATTAGGAGTTGGGATAACTCACGTACATCTCCTTTGAAAAGAACACGCTTGAGTAAATGATAAAGACATGGCTGCTCTACCGAAAAAGTATAGGGATTGCCGGGAATCCTAGGAATTGGAAAAAGATAAACATAATATAGCAGCCATGGGCTTTACCGATGATAGGTGAAAACTTACCTAGGGAATATACTTTTACACAGCCTGCCCATATTCCGAAGCAAAATGATTACTTTCGGGCTTATGTTTCACAATTTCACAAGAGTTTGGGGCAAGCCTCTAGAAAGGATACCGTGCTCCAGATATATCTACAGTCTGCTGAGCATATCATCAGAGGGGGATAGTTAAATATATTTAGAATCATGGGCACGTCAGTTTTAGTATTTGTGGTATATATATATATATATTTATATATTGCAGATATACATTTATTGTATGGGTGTGTAAGGTATACGACATCAATTTGTGAACGATTAATAAGTGTGATTTATTTTTCCTTTTTGAAAAATAAAAAGAACACAGTAATAACTGGAAGTAACTTAAAATATTATTACATTTTGAGGAACGCGCCCCATATTATCCTTGGCCAAAAGGTTGACGTAATATACTCTGTCTGTTTGATGGATTGGTGGTTTTCGATAGCTTTTAGGTAAATCTCTAATACAGGAGTGAATATGCGTGTATTTAATCACATTTTCTAAAGTATATATTTACTGAGAAAACCAGTTAACTGGTATAGAAACTAGTTTATAAGAAAGTAAATAGGTATAAGCGCAATATGCTTTTTTTTTTTAGTTTCATAAAACTTTGGGCTAATCCAGATCAATAATTAGTGCATGTTCGGCATCATTATAAATTTTTTTATCGCCATAAAATGTATTATATTTGTCAATAACAAAAACTACCAACGTGGATACAATATAAGATGCCCTGAAATGGAATGTGCGTCTCTTGCCTTGGGTGGAAACAAGTGAAAGCTTGAAACAGGTTGACATTTGTCGATATCTGATCCAATATGTTACGTATATTTTATGTCATTCACCCGCTCTGCCATATCTCTCCTTTCATAGCCACAGAAATATTTATGCTCAATATCTCCTATAAAATATTGCAAAAAATGGATCTTTATTTCACTGCGAAAGTGGCAGCTGGCAAGAAGAGCTTTTAGATAAATTGCACAAAGAAACCAGAAACAAAAAGGAGGAAACCGGGAAGTAGGAAATAAATAAAAATCACTCCTTTGCATATTACTTATTTTTTAAAGTACAGTATAACAAATTATTAATTATGACAGCGCTACCATTTGAGCTACCATGGGTCGCCTCACGAAGAGGCGGACGACCCGGGTTCGAATCCCGGCCAGCGCAAATCTTTTCTCTTCAAAAAAAAAATATTTAAAAATTAAAACAATTAATACTATATTAATTATTTCTTTTATTCCTAATCATATTTTATCATATTAGGTTAAGTAATGCCTAATACATCCTAACATTTTTTTATATTTAGTAATAATACAATTTTTTAATATATATATTTTTTAGAGCCAATATTATTTTTTTTAAAGGACGATCCAGGTTTCATTCAAAGAAATGGTATAATTAAAAAATTTTCACAACGTAAAAGGTTTAGCCAAAATCCAATAAATTAGTATCGAATGCCTGTACCATTTTTATTATTTTTTTTTTTTGGAAATTATTGGTGCACATGCTGAATATTTTTTCCTTTAAAAAATTAGCGAGTCCTTTTTTTTTTTCTGGAATTGGTTGATAAGTATTTCCATATTAGGAAGTTCTAATAATTAACCTTATTTTTATATGATGACATGTATTAAATATGGCATAATATGTCATGTTGTGGGTTTTCCACACCACTCCAGTTCATCCAGTCAAGGTCAATTCAAGGTCACTTATTATTGTTGAACGTATAAAGTTTAAAGAAGATTAAAAAAAAAAATATATTGAAATTTGCAACTGTATTATTATAATGATGATACATAATGACATGAGATAATGGCAAGTAGAGAAACTACCCAATGATAGTACTGAAATATCAAATTTCAGTATAGTAATTCAGAGATCCGATGCTTCTGAGCTTTTTAGACGTTCGGAGGATAAAAAAAAAAATATGTCATTGACTGGGTTCATACTAGAAAATTATCAATCTCCTTCGTGTTTTTGAGGTATAAAAGGTTCGCCACATCCAACATCAACCGAATTCTTTTCCTTCTAATAAAGGCTCATTAGGAGTGTTGATCATTTCACTTTTACTTGTTCATATTAATACTTGTACGCTTAAAGGCACTCATTAGCAACAGACACGCCAAGAAAAAGTCTCATGTAATTCTGTCCTGCAATTAGAATTAAATAATGACTCGACCCCCCCCCCCTCGAGCGGCTGTTGCCAATTAGTAGAAGAGCTCCTCTAACAAGAGATAACTCCTGATCTTCGTGGAACCCAAGTGTGGGAGAATCCTTGATCTCTTTACGACGTATCAGGAATACTGGAATCTGAGTAGCTTACAAAACTCTGAGTAGCTTACAAAACAAGGTAAATAACTGTAGGATGAACCTAGAATGAGTGCAATGGCATGCATTTCCTATGTTGTGATTAGTCTTAGAAATATTGCACCACGAATTAATAGATTATTAAAGATTGTGTTTATCGTAAATGATATAATATATTATACTACAATATTATGATATAAGATTAAATAATTTATTTGCCATAGGAGGATTTGAACCCGGGATCTTCAACACTGCAACTGAGCTACTACACACTGATTTACCCCATTCTCCCATAATAATAAAATATTCAATTTAATATAACTATTAAAAAGTTATAAATTACTAAAACTATCAGTATTAATCAAACATTCATAAAGACTCAATCTTTTAAAGTAAGAGAAAATAACAATCTAGGCTTATGACTAAAAATGCCAAAAGTTGAAAATTTCGCAACTAAAATATCTTCTTTAACTAGTTGTGGAAAATAAAATATTGAGGATTGGAGTAAAAAATATCAGAGAAATACTGAAGAATAAAAACGTTTAGTCGAAATAAAGAAACCTGTACCACTACGATCCTTGAAGGGTACGTGTTTAGTACGTGTATAGACCAGTATTGTTTAGTACGTGTATAGACCAATATTGTTTCTTGGACAACGGTTGCGCAGGGTGATTTGTCCTAGATCACTATCAACCATCAGGTGCTAAGGCTACACACGTTTTAATAAAGGGTCTCCTGGAGCTAATCCAACCTCATCGGATCCATCCACGGCTGTTAACAGATCTGCAAGAGCCGGATTCAAACCAGAGACCTTTGGCAAAGCACTTACCACTGATCGACCCCGTTCTCTGAAATGAAATTGTTTAATTAAAACACCGCACTTATAAATCCTATTAACTTGAAATTAATTTATAATATTGTCTTGAAAGCAAAGCATTTCGTGGAAATTCGAAGAGTAGAGGGAGCGCAATGTATCACGTCCACCCTAGATTGAAGCCATCCAATTTCATTCGAAAGAAATTTATCACGAGTTTTCCTCTGAAATTAAGGGAAATTCCTTCCACGAAAAGCATCTCCTATTATAATTTATGGTATCGTTAGACCATCGGTGCTTTATTATCAAAGCCTTTAAAATTTTCGGAGGAATTAGTAATAATTTATTGCAGGTAATTTTATTGATTAATTTTCTTTTTCAAAACCTAATTTTTCCTAAGATTGTTTCATTCCTTTTATAAATATAACTAGTTATAAATAAAATTGGCCCACCCATTTAAGATATAATTATGGTAGAATATCGACAAAAGTGTTTATATGTCTCGATTATTATTATTTCTATAAAAAAACCTACTACTAAAGGCAGTAAGGTTGTTAGAGAAATATAGATTTTTTAAAAGAATTTATTGAAATTAAGATTTTTGTACCCGTGATCGATATTTATTCCAATAAACTGGATAAACAAACAAATGATATTATAAAAAATAAAATGAGAATGCCAGTAATTTTCAGTAGTTTTTGTCAATTCAATTATGATTTTTTCGATTTAAAAAAAAAATTATTATTATATTAAAATTAGCTCTATTCAATCCAATTTTTATAAAGTTTATAGATAGTAATTGTAATAAGAAATGTTATTATAATTAATTGCGATAATTATTTTATTAAATAAATTACAATAATTTAATTGGATTTTTGAGAGGGATTTGTTGCCGTTGAAGTTCTCTTATTTATTATGAGAATGTGAAAATTCTCTTTTTCATCTACTTAAAAAGCAAAAAAATATGTTTCAATGATACGTTGAACCATTATTCGTATATATTTGAAATTTTTCGATAAGGTGTAAATCAATGTTGTTGTTTTTTTCATCTTTCTAACCCTCATATCGGAAATTTTCAAAAAAATAATGTGAAAACAACAGGATGTTTTTTTTCCTTAGACTAAACTTGACGTTCTTCGATAGTTGTTCTGTATTTTTAAAAAGAGCAAGTATAGTTTTTCGATATAGAAAAGAATCGATACTAAGATTCATATATGTATAGTATATAGAGCTCAATGTTAAATGTACAAGAGGTTTACAGATACATAGTTAGACAGGGGCGCAGGTAGGCTTTTTGTGTTAGAGTCATTTTAGGAGCTTGAGTTTGGGTGTTAGTCTGTGGATGGAAGTTTGTTAGCAGCGATTGTCTGTACGGGATTTCGTTATGATCGTTGTTGAGAAATATAGAAACAATTGAAAGAAAATGTAGGCATATTTGCAAATAATATAAATCGATATTTTCGAACATCGCTAATTAACGTTGCTCTGAAGCTGATAGATTTATCAAAATTACATACGGGAAATTTTACCCACTTGACAGTCTATAACCAGTGGAATTTAATAATACAAAATCACTTTTTTATTATTTTATTTATTTTTTAGTTATTAATAATTTTATCGCTATGATATAGTTTTTTTTTTTTTAACTACACTCCCTTTTCTAATTATCCAAAGCTGGATAGTTAAAAAAACATAAATTATGTGACCACTATGAACTAACTCAGCACTCTGCCTTTTAAGAAGCCTAGGGTTTGACATTAACGACCCCCTTTTTTTTTAAAGCTGCCATGAAAGGATTGGGCTGAACATGGCAGGCAGTTAGTGTACTGTGTCAACGCGAGGCATCAATAACTCCTTTGAGGTTAATGATTTACATGGAATGAGTCCTACTTTAAAATATATATATGTTTTTAACGGAGAATAAAAAGCATTCCAGTTCCATAGAATGGAAAAACAGATATGTTCGTACAAAAAAAAAATAACCCTGTAAACACTAAAACACATGAAGAGTCTGGAATTCAGTGCATGGTAGAGACTGTACTGTTTCTTGGTAAGTGGTTGTGCAGGGAGGTGATTTGTCCTAGATTACGCTCAACCACCAGACTTTTTCCTTTATTTTGGGTACCCATTTTATAGAGGCTTGGTTAGGGCCCTAGATCCCTTAGGATCCGTCTCCGGCCACTAAAAGATTAAATAAAAGTCTGCCAGCGAACAGGATTTGAACCCAGGACTTTCGGAAGGGCAACTCATTGCTCTACCACTGAGCCCCTCCACTCCCTTTAGGTTTGGATAGAAAAAAGCGAAATAGTAATTTCTGTGTTTTGTGAAGTAATATCTCAGCTAAGTGAGTTGACGATTTCAATTCAGAAAGATGTAGAATTCAGAAATGGACCAGAGTAAATTTCCAATTGGCGGTGGAACTCAAAAGTTATTAATGATGAATTCTCAACTTCTAAAAAAAAATTGTTTCCTCCAGCAAACATATTTATAGCAATATACGGATAATTTGCTTATTAAAAAAAAAAACACTCAACCTCAACTAAGCCGTAACTTGGTGAAGAAAAATATTTTTGATCGGTAAAAAGCCTGATAAAAACATACAATATTAACCTATTTAATGATTTTCGTCCAGCTGATGAGTTCAACGTTATTGTAATAATAATATTTATAAAACATATTCAGAAAAAAAAAGAAAATAAAAAAAAATATAACGATACTAGTACAAAAACACTATAAGATTATATAGTTTTATAAAATCTATATAGAGAAATACTGTTTCTTGACCACTCCATCACGTAAGTTTAATTAGCATCAATGACATTGCTTTCTCATAAGCGATGCATCTTATTTTATGCATTATAAGTTATAAGTTTCTTCAGACTGATTTTGCTTCGAAAGTGTTTTTCGACCATATATTTTACTTTAGTTAAACTCAAGCAAAGATTGCATTATTAATTTTCTTGTTGATAATTTTATTATTCTAGTTTAACATTTGTTTACATAAAATCTTCTCGGTTTAAATTAAAAATAAACTTATTTTTTTAAATTTAAAACTATTACAACTTATACATACTTGTAAGTATATCACGATCCTTAATAAACATTTATACTATCATATATTTAATTTATTTTATAATTTGCTAAGAGATATTAGGTAGGCTGTTGAACCCCATAGATTACATAGATTCGAAGTCTTCTATCTTTTTAATTGCTTTCAATTAAACCAAAGTGTAGATATTGTCTGACGAATCACCTTGATTTAGTGAACGACTTAAAGGAACTCCACTATCGCTTTAGAAGATGAATCCGTTGCTAACATGTGAATCTGCCATCGAACATTTTAATGTAGACTGTGATTATTATCAATATTTAACCAAACTTTTTAAAAGACATTTATTGTTTATTGATCCAACTACAAATGTGACTATATTAAGAATTCTATAAACATTAAGAATTCAATCACTACTACTCAGAACTTTGCAAAAGTAATACTAAAATAAGTAATACTAACTCAAAACTTAACGGTTTTTAATAATCACCAAGGACTAACTGTATTTTGATGAAATTATTAGATGGATTATTTATCGATTATTATTTAATTAGAGTTAAATTAAAAAGTAGATGGAAATAAAAAATGGAAAATCGAAATTAAAAAAAATGGAAAAAGAGTAATATGTATGGATGTATTTCTATAATAATATGTATTTCATTTCATGTTCATTTAATCGAACTATTCAATACTTTCATTATAATAAATCACGTTTTCATATCGTGGAATAATATATGTTATAAACAAATCAGGAAACCTCTAAATGTTTTTAAGGATCTCTTAAGCATTGACTTGAGTTTACTCGAATACACAAGATTGGTTCCTATTATTATTTATTGCAAGATGCAGTCTATTATTTTAGTAAATTTTGAAGTGAAATTTATAGCTATATATATTTTATAATAAGATTAATTATACAGTGAACTAAATAATAACATATTTATGTTATCATTGAAGAGGCGCCAGGAAGTCGCTTAGTTTCTATGAATTATTTAACACGAATTACTGACCTCGGTTCAAACTGTTAAAACAGTACAAAACACATTTTTTAATATACAACTTATGAAGGATGGAAATTAATGTATGAATTCCACTGGGTTCATTGAAATTTCAGTTGACAGAAATATACACAAAGCTATAAATAGAGTAAGAAGCCAGATATAGGCGAGAAATGCACAAGGCCGCGAATGGTAGATACAGACACCTGCAGTATTCCTTCCGCATTGCGGTCGTCCTGCTTGACATATCCTGCATATGCACATACATATTGAATATACACAATATATATATATATATATATATATATATATATATATCTGTGAGTGTATAATGTGTAAACTTTATCCACTATGAGCCACGTTGGAAGGTTATTTAAATACCTTAGAAATTAATTGGAGAAATTTAATCACTTTGAGCTGCAATGAGACACATGTTCCTAACTTGCATTGAGAAATAGTATGAAATTTGCCTAGAACGAATAACCCGTTACAAAAAATGGAAATACAAAGATGACATTGTCCAGGGAAGCAGAATGTCGACAATTCAAAGTTGACTTATCTGGACTAAGTTAAAGAAAATATATTTATCTCTGATTTAATTTCATTTCAAAGTATATAGGCGTACTTATTGGCCATTATAAGTTAGAAGACAATCAGTTTTAAATCTAAAGTTCTCACACATGTTTTCTTTTTGGCATACATACAATTCTTTTTGTTGCCCAAGTCGTATAAGTTGGTAAAAACTTCTCTTCATAGATGCTCAGTATGTACAAGGTCTCCGGCCTATATTATGGAAGATTTTTCCTCCTCTTAATGAAAAATCTTGCTTTGAACGTGATCTAGGCCAAATCTGCACAACAGTTTTCTTATAAACAGCACAAACTTTACTATGTACTGATCTCAGATAGCCTTAATGTCTTGTAGTAAAGAAAGAATTTATTATTTTTTTCTCAAACAAATTAGACAGCTAAGTTGCCATGTCTAAGGCCCCGGTTTCGAATCCGGTTGTGGCAGATAATTTATTTAGTCCGTAACAGCAGGGGGTGGCTGCTGTGTGTTATCGAGACAATCCTAAGGCTCACTCAGAAAAATCACCTTCCTGCACAACCGTTATCATGGAATCAGAACAGTACCTTCCACATATTGAACCCAAGACTTTTTATGGGTTGTATGTAAAAACTGTACCAGGTTTTTCTGCTCAAAAATGAAACAAGTAGAAATGTATGTATTTATTTCATAATTTCTTTTGTGCTTTCATACATATACACATACATAAATCATCTTTGAAATACCGAATAGGATTTTGAGCCTTTAAGCTGCCGAGGTGCCTATCACGGCCCGCAGGAGACCAAATCCTTAACAAAGGCCTCAATCCTCTGAAGAGGCCCTTGAGGTGGTAGGTCGATTTTTCTCCAGTAGCAGCCCTTTCCTCCCTCCAGTCTAACGAGATCGCTCTCTGATGGAGCTCTTTCCTTCTTCTTTGGCTCTTCAGAGTTTAAGGATGGTAGTAACGAATGTAGAGAACGAGTTAATTGCATAGTAAAACAGGTTTACAGATGTCCTGAAATTTAAAGCTTATTTTTTTCGATTCACATTCACAAAATTAAATAAATCACATTATATATCAACTTATGAAGAAATTTGTAAAAGTATGAATGAAGTTTTTATTAATTTACGTTCCTTGAAAAAAAAATGTATTTACTACCAATAAATTTCTAGATAGATAGTTTGAGGTAATTTAATTCTATCATTTAGAGTTAAAGATATTCTTTTAAAGTTAAAATTCTTCTATCACTACCAGGTTTAATTTATTTTGTCTGATAACTTTTATCATTATTTATCTTACTATTCTGACTATTCTTTTCTAAAATAAAAAAATAAATTATATGCTATTATTTATATACATGTGCCATATAGTATAGATAATATTATCTCCAAACAGGCATAGTTGTTACAAATTGTACGAATTAGTCATAAAATTATTTCGTTTCAAAATAATAATTAGCTCTAGACTGTAATAATTTGCATTATTTGCATCTACGACGAAAGAGTATACCCGGAATAAACATATCTTTATGTTCATATTACATTTTATTAATTTCAGGAATAATCGTTGAACTTACGTAAAATAAAACACCATTTTTTATGTTTTACTATCAAAGTTTATTACTAACAACTTTAATGCAATTTAAAATATGATTTTTATATGAGTAATAAACACGGTCTTAAGAAATCATTAATTCAACTGGACCTCGTAAAACATTTACAACTAAGTATTCGCAGTCCAAGTAAAAGAAAAAAATCACAAATAATTTTTAAATATTTAGAATTCTGTTTATCAAACATTGGTTATAGGCATATCACTTCACAAGATTAGCATACCCTTGTTTGTTAATATTATAATTAACCAATTTTCATTTAACTCATTTTTTCTATGCAATGGTTCTACGAGTTGTTGAAGAGAGCCATCGCAAGGAAACGAATACAGGTCGTACAGACCGCAGGAAACAATTTAGTCAATGATTGCCAGGCCAACAGGTCTAGGACGACTCCTCAACCAGGTGCCTATATCTAGGAGCTCTCTTGCTCAACTCCCCTGCCCTCTATAGTCCCAATTATGTGCCTCCTTCAAGAAGTGGAAGGCCTCGAAGGAATCGAAGAAAAGGAAATGTCACGCTTGGTAACGACTGAGGAGTTCGCAAAAGGTTACGTGCCTTAGATGTCTCCTTGTTAGTCACCAAAATTACTCGCGTGCGTTGCTCCCTCCACTTTTACTTTTTTTTTCTAACAACGCGCTGTTGTAGCATAAAGTTAATTGACAATTATTGATAAATGTTTTGAAATAATTTAGATATTTCAAGCTCTAATCATAACAAGGCATGTTAGGGAGAATGTTATAGGTGCGAAAACTTATTTTCTTTCTTTTTTATATGTCATTGTTTAGAAAAAAGCCAACAGAAACTATCTTTGCTAGTAACACCATTATTCATTCCTACTTGGCGACAATAATGGATTAATTCTTTATGAAGATTAATTTTATGAAAGACTTAAATATGCCATTTATGGCTTTATAGATGGATTATGGCTTTGTATATTGTGAATATTTTATTATTTTAACTTTATAAGGTCGCTATTTTGTATTGAAAATAACATTTTGATACGAAAATATGTAATTTTTGTATTAAAATTAAGTTAAAACACAATAATGAGATCAAAATTATAAATGGAAAAATACCCAAAACAAAGCCTCGAGTCTCTAAAATACTGAAAAAGCACAGTCAACGTTTCGTGAATGTAGGCACACGCACCAAGAGTTGTTTGTGGAGCGTCTTAGAGCAAGGTTCCTATCTATATGAGTCTGTTTCGGATTGTTATTGTGAGGTGTACTGCACTTTGTCTTCTTTGATGTGAGTTTTCCGAAGTTTCCCGAGAGTCCCGACGATGCCTGAATTAGCTAAACGCTGGTTGGGGCGACACTTATACACTTACAGTACTTAACATCAAATGTGAAGGAACTGTGTTTGTTTTATTGTTGAATAAGAATATCATTAACTGAGTAGACTAAAAGAAGAGTAAGAAGGGCCGGACAAGAGTGAACGGATATATAGGAAAATAGTGGAGAAAAAAAGGGCTTCACTGGAAAAAGGAAATGGAGAAATATGAAGGATGAAGTGGAGAGAGATGGAAGAAGCCACGATTGGAACAGATACCAAGTAAACGGAAAGTGGACAAGGATAGCTAAGGAGGCCAAATGCCATGATGACCTATAGCGCTGGGCACTTAGTAGACAGTTAGTAGATTTTTGTCTAAATAATATTGATTAAATGGGGCGTTCAGGCTCAAAAGTGGGTAAGCTCCAAAATTTCAAAACTAGACTTTTCCTCTACTTTAGGCAAGAAATTTTGTCGACACTCTTTCCCAGCTTGCCCTCATGGTTTTAGTCCGGTTCTGAACCTGAAGTTTCTGAAGAAACGCGAAAAAGTCGATGTTGAAATTTCGAATTATCCGCTTTTGATCCGGAACGTCTCAAACTAACATCGGTTTTGTCCTCTTCCCGGTGCTTTCTTGGCCTGTTTTCATCCTGTATATGTCCGCTATCAAATTGTCCCATCATATCTGCAGCTTTGGGAACCGGAAGACAGCTCATTTAGTTTCGCCGACAATATTAATCAGCGACGCCAGCGTTATGAATTGACTCATCAAAGGACGCGGTACTAATTTGGTGACGTCATGTCTGGCACTTTGGTGTCTTCACACATCTGCGGGGCAATAGTCGGTCTAATGTAGGGGTTTCTAGAGAAGATTTTTCTAAAAGACTTTCAGCTATGACAGAAGTTCATGGAAATACCAGACTTCAACTGACAAAATCGAAGAATCTGAGCTACGAGTATTAGTGTTTCGACATTCAGTATGAGTTCTGCTACATGTAAGAACATACTTTAGCTATGATTCGTGAAGGTATATCTGTTCCAAAAATGTATTTTTACATATCATTGTTTCGCAATTCTCCAAGGTAGGTTTACAAAGAACGATATAGCGGTGGTTAATTGGCGATGTTGCCATTGTAATAATTTCAGGACCTCTCTTTCACACAAAAAACACCTTCTTACACCACATCATCAAAAAAACTGTAGTGTTTGTAGACTGATGAGTGAATATTTAAATATTGATATTGATTCCAATTAAATGAATTAAGTTTTGTTCTAAATAATAGCAAACTCAGAATATTAAAACTGCTTTATGTACTATAGAAAGTATGCTGTACCTTCTTAACTATCGACTCTAGAGTTCTATTAGCGAAATGGAATTTTTTAAGGGTTTGGAATGCTGGAAATATTAGCAGTGCTAAAGAGCACTGAAGAAACCAAAAAAATACTTATAAAAAACTAGATTTATACTTTTCTTTTTCCAAAATATTCCAAAAGGTTTATCAAGATGTTCTATAATGCCTAGTTCAACGTAATGCATGGGTCTATATAAATCGTATTAACTTATTTACTTATCATTTTATTGATTAATTGATACTAATATGTATTTTTTTTCTTTCAGGTAAGAATCTATAGTCATCAACTCAATTCATCCTAATGGTGAGGTAATGTTTGTTACATTATGAATGTTGCTAATGCAAGAAGTCAAATAATGAATGAATCATACAGAGTATTCAAGATGATAGATATTACTTGCAAATGAGATTTTTACATTTTTATTTTGGGATCGAACTTGATGATTATAACTTTGTCGTCTGAAGTTTTCTTATATTTAATCCGCACTATATCATAGCTTTATAATTGATTGGAATGCTCTAATCTGTCATAGCATATACATTATTGCTATGAAAATTCCAGAGTATTGAGCTGTGGAGCAGTACCGGAGTTAGTTACTGAATATGGGCTGATAAAGTTTAGGCGGAACTTTTCCATCCATCCAAAGGCGGATTATGGGGGGGGGGCACAACGGATAGATGGGAAAAAAGTCAACAATAACTTAGAAATAAACTTTTAGTATCTATAGAAATATTTCAAAGGTTTATTAAAATTTCAAAACAATAGATTCACTCATGTTCTTTCTGTTTTTTTAACAACTATGGTCATGTGATTTGCCTATAATTATGTACTATAATGGATTCTCCATAGTACACAAAAAACTGTCTGGAGGGGCACGTGCTCCTGTGCCTCTCCCCTGAATCCGCGCTTGCATCCATCTAATTTCACCTAAAGATTCCGCAATTTGAGAAGTTTAGAGGTAGCAATTGAGCATAGAACCATAACGACAATGAAATTTTCTCGTTGGTGAAAGATTGTTGCTATTTGTTAGAGTTACACAAAATTCACAAAGATGATCGTAAACAATTGTTGCTTTGGCTGTAACTGACAGAGAAGGATATTCCTCTAGTTTGCCTTCCACGGTTCATCACCCTTGGCATGAAGACACTCCCGGACGATAAAATATACAAAGAATGGAGTTACTAAAGAAAATAGGGTCAGATGTATGTAATTATGAATACCGCGTTACTGAAAAAATGAATATTCAGATGTATGATCATTATAAATGCGTAAAAATTAAGTTCGATACTTCGTTCTCTGTGCTAGTGAAGGCCTTGACGTAAGAATGGGACAAGTTATGTTGACATATGAAAAGAATGAAAACATAAATCTTACAATGATATGAAACATTGTCCTTGATATTTTATACGCAGGCCTTGCTGCAGCATTCATGAGTACCGAAGCGTTTGCGAAGATATTCTGATTATTATAAGGCTCCTTGGAAAATAAATTACGACACAACTCATTCTACGAACTCATCAGAACTCCTAAGAGATATCACTGACACCTTTGTGACCAAATTCATTCGACATCCTCACGTTGTCTTCGACGCAGGATATGGCGCTTATGATTCTGACTAACCTACGTCACCTCGGCAGCTACTCTCTATCGATTCGGTATTGTACACCTGTCAGAAAGTATAATTCATGGCGATGCTTCTGCAGTTGTCCAACGAATTTCAATTAAGTTCGCAAGAAGTCTACCAACAGGAATCTCTCCGGGAGTGATAACGGAACCAACAAGCGTATCCCACGTTGGGCAACCAAAATGCTGCCCAAGCATATTGCCGAATATTAATGCATTGAAAGCATTTTATGGCCTATTTAACCGTGAGCTTCAAAAATATTTCATTATACGATGAGTAATGCAGCCTTATTTTGATCATATAAGCATTAGAATTAATTAAAAATGGTCACATTTTGACCAGAATCATGTCCAACTAGAATGTTTTCTATTACCAGCTGGTTTATATCACATTACCCCAGGACTTAGAATGATTCAATGGATTGGTGTAAAAGAAAATGACAATTTTCCATGGCCGTAGGCCAACTCATGAAAGTACCCTCACTCACAGAGCTGGAGATAATACGAAATTATAATGTATCATTCGTTTAGAGGTAAAAATGCTCAACTACATTTTCGTATAGGTGAAATATAGTCGCTATTTACTAATGTTACACCAATTATCACAGATGGTCGCATCTAATTCTTACTTAGGTGTTAATGACAGAGAAGAATACTCCTCTACTTGTCCTTCCACGGTCCATCGCCTTTGGCATGAAGAAGCTTCTGGACTAAAGAAAATTAGGTCAGATGTGATCCTTATTTAAGGAATTACTAAACGAATCATACGGACTATTCCGAAAATCAATTGACTACTACTCTTCTGGGTATGTGCGTGCTGACATATCTCCCATTTCAAATTTAAATGAATCACACTATTAGTGCAGAAAATTTGCATCATCTTGAGAGATGAGTGTTTTAACTGTCTTAAATCGAGTATCACGATTTTATATCGAACCCATCACGGCTACAAGTGAGATTAAATGCAACCACATAACCTATCTGATTGTTAGGAACACAATGACTTACTTATTTGAGTATACCATTCCCTGCAATACAACATAATATAATAACACATGTACAATATGTACACCAAACTTCTTTTAAATGTAACTGATATGGTCACTACGGTAACAGCTGGACTTCCAAAACCGGGAGGGTTACAATAAAGCGTACTCAGTTACATTTCTGTTGAACAGTTTAAGAATGATAACTTTGTAAATAGTATGTGAATTATTCGCTTTAATGTCGTTTCTTTTTTTTACAGGTGATACTGTACAATAATATGAATTATTATAACAAGTTAAAGAAAAATATTGTTATAATAAAAATAAATTAATTAAACTCTGGATATGTCTGACCAGGATAGATCAGTTGGTTGAGCACCGCAACGAATATATGGGAGACTCGGGATCGAATCCCGGACGTGGACATATCTTTCCTCTTCAAAAATAAAAACATTTAAAATTATAACAATTAATAAACAAATAAAATAAAATAAATTATAATAATACATAGTGAAGCAAGTTAACAAGATCCTAGTTAAATTAATGTTCAATGAACATTCTTCCCCGTATATATATCGTAAATTGCGGGAACACGGGGATATGGGATCAGTGAAGAGAATGGATATGTCTGACCGAGGTACGAACCAGGATAGCTCCGTGGGTAGTCACCACAAAGGAAATATGGAAGACCCGGGTTCGAATCCCGGTCCTGTGCCTATATTATCTCTTAAGAAATAAAAATATTTGAAATTATAACAATTAATAAAAAAATAAAATAAAATAAATTACCTCTTTTTACAGAGCAACTCAATTAAGGTTTTATTATTATCAATAAAAATAATAAAATTTAATATTTAAATCTACCAACATTATTAAACGATATTAAAGTGGATATTTCACACACTATTTACAAAATTATTATTCTTAAACTGTTCATCGGAAATATAACTATTATATATATATATATATATATTGAATCTATGGACAATTAAGTATCCACAGTTGCTAAATTCACAATAATCAAGGTTAATTATGTTCAACACGTATATAGCAACTAAAATTGATTTTCACTTAAATGCAATTGATCACTTTTCCAACAAACCAAAGTTATGTGTATTAATAAAACCCTTTGCAGTGACATATGCTGAAATATATTAGAGAGACACTCGTATCTTCAGTTTTTTTTTCGAGGCAATTTATTGCGAGGGTTATCTTTTCAATCA
Source organism: Arma custos (assembly GCA_037127475.1). Lineage (NCBI taxonomy): Eukaryota > Metazoa > Arthropoda > Insecta > Hemiptera > Pentatomidae > Arma > Arma custos. The sequence continues at coordinate 79,007,483 of CM073763.1, read as the reverse complement.
GCACCGGACGGCCGCAGATGAACAAATGCCAACCTCCCTGGCCCGAAAAACAGCCTCACAAAAACCGACTCTGCGAGATTTAACAAAACAGCTGAGAGGGTACAAGGTTTTTCTGGTCCCTGTCGCTGATAGCGAGTCGCTTTGAGAAGGAAGTAAAAGAGAAAAAAAACAACAACGAAAAGAAACTAAAAACTGACTGGGGGAGAAGAAGAAAGTGAAAAAGAAACAGATCTCAATCCTTTCAGTGACAGCTAATTGTAAGTGTCTTCAACAGGAAAAGGAGATAGAACAGTTACTTCGCGCCTGAATGTTTTACTAAGAGACACTGATTTCTTTACCTGAGTTCTACTCATGATAATATTAATTCATGGAATAACGATTAAATATAAACGCTGAAAGTCACAATGGGTTATTATTTTCAATTAGTTATACTTCAAAAATATTTGGTATGTTCTTGATTAAAAAAAATGAAATTATTTTATCTAAAACTGCACTAAAGTAACCGTACGGTAAAGTGGTAAAGATTTTATTCTCTATTGCTCTTATCAAGACTATTCTTTAATAATCACACCTATCATTATCTATATATTTTGCTTTTATGTGGAATAAGTAATAAATATTAAGTTACTACTATTACTATTATTAATATTGCTAACGCGTAATACTCATACATTATTTTAATTGAAGATCACATTTGTTTAACTTAAGAGGAAGCCATTTGAAGTCTGCAACAGACATTTTAACTTCGATTTAATTATGTAATTAACTTTAATAATAACGGTGTCATACCTATTATAAAAAAATAATTGAACCTATCATAAATCATACCTATTATAGAGAAAAATAAATGAAGCACTTCTCAACATCAAAGTCCTACAATACACCAACCAGAAACAGCATCCTAACCAATATCAAGGCTCTGGAGCAACTACAGCACTATGATTACACAATACCTAGATTCCAGGACACTAGGTGAAGGTCTAACTAAAACATCCAATTATGATTAAAAAAATATATAGAAAAAATATAAAATCATCATCATTATCTTCTCCTCTTTAACCACTGTGCGCTGTGTGTATCAAGAAATAGAAAATACAAACACTTTAAATTCGAAAAATTATAAGGGAAAAAAAATACACGAAACACTTAAAAAAGAAAGAAAACAAAAGTACAAGAAAAAAATGAAAACTCAATTTTACAGAAAATTCAGAGCATGAATATGGCCTTAAAGGAAAACAATAAAACAGTTTCACTGTTATGGGTCCCTTCGCATGTAAGCATAAGCGGCAACGAATGAGCTGATGCGGGGGCTAAAGCAGTCGCAAAAAGTGATGCTCCCTTGTTAAGATCCATTTTTTTGTCCGAATGGCTGGCAGTGATAAGAAATAAAATTAAAGAAAATTGGGATGAAAAGTGGGAGAGCCTTCCGCAAAACCACCTCCGTCAAATAAAAGAAAAAACACTGCTTGGATCCCTCCAAACGGCCTAACGCCAGAAGAGTGCAGTATTATAAGCAGGTTAAGAATTGGTCATACTAAGCTGACACATCTCCACCTACTTTTAGGGCAGTACCAAACAACCGGCCAAAGCTGTGACAATGTACAAATTACCGTCAAGCATCTATTTGAATGCAAGAATAAAAATTTAGGAAAAAAAAATTAGAAATTGAAACGTGCCAACTTTTCAAAAATGATAATAAACTGCAGAGAAATCTGATGTACCTAAAACGAACAAACTTAATCCAAGAAAAATAATAAGAGTAGTTGTCGCTAATGGCCTCAGCAGTTGAAGCGACGTTAAATAAAATCAAATTTAAAAAAAATGCCATTATTGAGAACTCAGTATTTACATGGCTGGTCTACAAAAAAAAATTAAATATAGAAAAAACAACTAAAAAGATGCTCAACAATCCAGGATCAAAAGTTGGCCTTTTCACAATGTTCGCTAGTTTAATAAAGCAATTTTGTCTGACATGGCACATAGCCCAGGAAGTTTTGGGAGCATTAAGTATTGCTTGAATAAACTAGCAAAAAAGTCAATTTTTGGAATTTGGAGTTATCCACTTTTGATCCTGAACGCTTCAGATATTAAGACGTGATTGGAAAAATTCCAAACAAAACATCTTAAATCTCTAAATCTCCTGGAAACAAAAATACCTACCGATACATGCATCATCAACTTTTATTTTTGTTTCCTGTAGTCTTGGAGATTTAAGGTTTTTTTGTTTGGAATTTTTCCAAACATGTCTTAACCGTATATTTTATATCTCTCTCGTGCTTTTGCTTTTATATATTAAAAGCATTCAAATTTTCAGAGATTTGTTTTAAGAGCTTTTTGTGTGGAAGATGTGAGAAGACCACAGAGAGCGAACTCGCTTATATATAGCTCAGTGAATGACCCCGATGAAAACAATTGTTCGGTTGATGTTCCAAATGGTTGGGGCATCTCAACGACCTTTCTTCCAGGATGAACCTAGACTGCAAGTAAAACAATGATGATGGAATTAAGTTTCAATTAACTAATTTACTAGTATAAGTGCAATTTTTGAAGTTGAACTCCTTTTGCCACCTCCTATAGAATGGAGGTGGTAAACTAAACTAAAAACTCAATAACTATGACTACTGAACGCAATTAATGCTGAAGGTACGCACCGCTAACTAATCAGACTGAATATGACTATGCAACAGTCCAATTCATTTCGGAACAACAGTTGAGATTCATCAACAGTCCCGTTACTAGGATGTTAATGCTCCTTAATTAACGGAACACCTTCACCACAGGAAGTTCAGTATTGAAGGAGAGAGGAGAAGATGCTCCAAAGAATATTTAGTCAACCATTGGAGTAACAACTGTAAACATTTTGAAACGGGAAATGTATAAAAGACTCCTCTTGGTCAACGCCATTTACAGCCTCGTAAACAAGTTAATATCACCGTTATGTTGGAACATTTATTTCCTATTACCGAGATTACAGATATTCATTTGACGTTTATCTCTATAATATAAATTATTGTATACAAGAATAGAAACCTTGAGAAGTAAAGTGTGTATAGAATGTGCCTGATAAAACCAGAAAACTTTAGAGGCCTATACTGCATATCGAGAGCAACCAAAAATGTATAGAAAACATTGGCCTTAATCCAAGTAAAAAGGGATTTTTTTAAAGGGACATTTTTCGTCGACGATCCGATCACTTAAATACTGTATATACTTAAGGTAATTAAGATATGAAAACATTGTAAAATGTTAGAAATGTAGTTCACCACAATTGTCATTAAAAATATAAATAAACAACCATTGCCGAATAAAAAAAAATAATTACGCCATTAAAAAAAATATTTAAAATTAACTATTCTAATTAGAATAAATTTTCCATAAATTGAAAGAGGACTCTTGGTAACGTCTGTTGCAGAATACGATATACTATATTTTATACGATAATTATTAAGTAACATGTAAATTAAGCAATATACTTATTACGAATCTCTCAACACATTATTCCATCTAGGTGCTAAAGAATTTTGATGTATCTTTTATTGCTACCGAAATAGCTGAGTAATTAAAAAGTCATTTTATGTTTTAGGATTATTAGTTACAGTCTTGAAAGCAGGATGGTTTATTGGGTGCTAAAATTAAACGGTATAAAATAAAGCTGTTCCATTGATAATCTCAAGCTAATTTTCAAATGTAAAAAATTGTCCTTATCATGATAGTTTTTTTTTAAATTGTAAATAATAATTTAAATAAGGAACCTTTGAACATTAAAAACTGATGTCATGTTTTGGTTTGGAAAAATACAAAATCCTTGGTCTTAATATATCACCAATTGATACAGCCTACGCCAGCCAAGGTCCTGAGCTGTCGGTTGATTATACGGACTGTATTAAGATTGAACAATACGATGTCTTCTTTATTTGTTATTATTGTTTCGAGGAAAGGATTTAGTTTATACGATTTATAAGGGTTTAGTCTTGTTACTGACAAGATTTTATAGCGTAATGAATTCTGCATTTTTAGTAGCAAGTATTAATGTTTTTTGAACCTCCCCTTAAAAAAAACAATAACAGAAATTGGTGATATATATCATCTTGATATAGTAGTAACAAAAAAAATCTTACTTCACTATAACCTATGATCAGCCACCAAATATGACACAGCCGAAATTCACAATATGTATAACCTTGAACATAGCCATTGAGCACTCAGCATACGTACTCAGCTACTCCGCTCCCACCAGCGGTAACAGAAACTGCAAAAAGTTACCAATGATCTGCATTTCTATCTTAAATTAAGACTAATACAATTCAATAGATAATATTAATCTTTTATTTTATTTCTTCATCTTCTCCAAATCCTTTGAAAATTAGATAGAAACGTAACTTGAAATAAATTCCAAGGAAGGGTAGAAAAATTCTGCATGAGAGAAAATGAAGGAAATTTCAAATGGTACATAGGTTAAGCAAAACATGAAAGATGAATTTAAAAAATATTTATGACAGTATTTGATAGTTGATAAATAAGAAGAGTCCAAAAGAAAAAAAACATATTAATAAATAGTTTAAAAAAGACTAATCTTATCTTAACTAGGGCACACCTTACTGCAATGGATTATCTCTATTAAGCCGCGTTCATACTAAGGTGATGCAAGATAACCGATAAATCGTAATTAATATATTATGACGATATATTTCTTGGAAGGTTCAATAGCAGCAGCCTATAGATCAGCGCGATTTAGGCGATAAAAATTGATGGATAAATTGATTCATCGCTTCAGCTACAAAAACTAACTCCAGAGAAGAAGATATTGTAGTGGTGTATTGGTTTAGAAGTAGGAAAAAAAGGTACTTTTCCAATCTAACGACGGCCTACCCCAGCACGCTCCTCTAGCACTTACCTCAACTATTTGCAGCCTGTCAGGTTATGATGCCTGAAATATATTTGAAATAGTAAACAGACAAGAGGATTCTTAGGAAATGAAATAGGGGATGATATACAGCTAAAATATGATTTTTTTTTTGTATTTCTTTTATTTTTAGCTATTTTTCTTTTAAAGAGAAACGATTTGCCCGGGCATTCGGGAGCATATTATGTCCCTTTCTACAACACATTTTCCGGGGAATGACGTTCCGCTCCTGTAGAAATACCACAGCTGACTTTTCATCAATCACCTCGCAAAAAATCTTCATCAAATTCCAACTCATATTGTATAATTAACATGAAAACAAATAAACGTCCACTAGTCACAAACAATAACAAAGGGCTAAGGAAGGTTTCGCTAACAGTAGCAGGTAGTTAACGAAAGTGACACTTGGGGCGCTGGGGTAGGCCGTCGTTAGATTGGAAAAGTACCGAAAAAAATACTGAGTATATCAAGAAAAATAAATTATTTCATTTTCTGTTTGCAGCAATGGAATAGTTCCGATACACTCTTGTGCTTTCACTATATTAATGAAAGTGATTACCGAATTATCTTCTCCTCTTCCCGTCATATTCATAGCACGAAACATCGGACGATACTAATCGCTGAAGAGACCAACAAGGAATATCTCATGAGATGTGTCACTTGCGATATATCGCCCGGGTATGAACCTTTTTTATCTTCTTCCTATGGATTTCCAGGAACTGTCTTAGCGTGTCGCGTATCGTAAATTGCTTTCGATGCATCGCTTATCTTATATCGTCTCAGTGTGAACGGTCTTGGAGTGAGAGCCTTTCTTGCTGTTGAAGTAAGTTGTGATAAATTTAAATTGAAATTTATAGAAATCTTAGTAGTATCTTATTTTCGGAGAACGAAGAAATATAGCATTAAAACTCTTCCCCTATCTGGCAATGATCTTCCTATTCAAAAATATTAATTTGTTCAAACTTTTAAATGTGGCATGGAGGTTACATCTTGATACAAGAGCATGCAATCTTGAATAATGGAGCAAACAATATTCGTTATGCCTTAATAATTGCATGTAATCTAGCTCAAGGCTTGGTAACAGTCAAGAACCTCCAAATGGCTTAGACATTGATATAAGCCTGATTACATTGGGAGCTATATTGCACTTGATTGAAATCCAACATTGTGATAAGCTCTGATTGCCTATTTATGTACATAATTCAGTTTCTAGAAACGATCAATGATACATTATTTTTTACGATGACTTACATGTTAACAATATTAATTATATATCAAGAAAAGTATTTTGAGTAGTATTCCATATGTATCCACGTTGTATTCCCTCAGATATCCACGTGTTAAAGTTCTATATCCAAATGAACAGTCTTGCGAACACAATGCAATGAAAATGTTCATTAAAACACTTGCTAAGATTAACTATATTTGTCTTATTTTATGTATTTTGTATTGGCTTAATTTATTTGAAGCCTCTTTTCGTATTGGATGGGAGCATGCATCGTATAATTGTCATACCAACACTACTTGTTCTTATTATACAAAAACGAAAAAAACAATACGATATACCTGTTAACAAGATATACGACTCTTTTAAATATTCGAATTTCGTATAATAATGCTTATTTACTTTTTATTTTTAAGATTTTTATTTTATTTATCAGATAAAAAAACATACTCGCGAAATATGGTTTGTTTATAAACGACAAGGACATTTTTTCATTGATAGTGGTGAGTGGGCTGTGTTCAGTCAGTATTCTCTTATCAGTATTGTTCTGTAGCCAGTTCGTGAAACATTAACTCAGTGTCAGTCTACGCTTATTTAAGTTCGATGGATCTAATTCGTAATAAATGTGCAAAATGCATTTAATAGTTTTATGCGTTAATTTGTTGTTTATGTTACTGAAGGCACGCGGAATTCAGGTTAGATACTATTAGTAATACTAATATGTTTAATATTAGATTTCGATGCAGATAAAATGTTAAATGTGACTATACAGTGCTTTGAAAATTGAGTTATTTTCAGTATAAATTACGAATTACAAATAAAATTGTCTTGTTGAACTAATAACAGTACTAAGTACAATTTAAAGGTTCGATATTGATCAATGGAGCTTCCAGTTCTAAAAAATCTCTTATACTTCCAGTTTACCTGGAAATTGTGTTCAAATATACCTTAGCGATTTACTAGTATATGTATATTTTTTAATGCTAGAGGCGAACAATATAAATAAAAGTAATAAATAAATAAAAACATTTATATAGTCTAAAAAAAGTAATTAGGTTTCGTATAATATAATAATATTATAAGATTTTAAAACGATAGAAATATCTTCATCCATATCACAGTTTTGCATGTATAAAGACAATTATTACTTTTGTTAATTAGCATTATAATTAATTAAAATTATCATACTAAAAAGGGCAAACTAAAAAATAAAATTAATATTATCTAATGACGATATCTTGTAAATGGTCTTCCGTTCCTTCTCTTGTGGTCTCTCGGTATCCATTCTGTTGCAATTTTCGACCATCTTTTCGTATCAGGCCCACCTCCATTTCAGTTGCTGTGCTTCTTTTATCAGACTTTTAACTTTAATCCTAGCCTGTTCGTTTCTGTTGCTGATGTGGTCTTTTCTTCTGATACCCACCATAATTCTTGAAAATTGTAGTTGTATCCTCTCTAATTTTTTGTAATAGCTTTCTGTTGCTGACCATGTCTGAGAACCATACGATATTACCGGGTAAACACATGATTCCAATACCTTTGGCAATACCATTTACAAGATGACGAGATGAGATCGTGCAAAGAGTAGGAGCTGTTGGGCTACTGTGGCATGGAACAGGGATATATGGACCAAAGTTATAAAGAGCTTGCAATAAACAAATGAGCAAAGCATTTTATTTAATTATTGGCAAACATTTTCCTACTTTTTTATAACCTTATGTAAATGCTATATTTATTGAAGAATACAGTATTCATTTTTTCTGGGTATTTGGCCATTCGAAAATAAAACAAAAGCATTGTGATAGTTATAAGTGCACTTTAATGAGGACTGAAATAAACCACTTGAAGCGTTGAGGATCGAAACTTTATAACTGCGAAAGTTCAAAAATTTACTTTTTAAAAATTTGTTGATAGTTTAGTCAAGACACTATGTCTAACACGATAATGTTCTGCCGTGTTTCTCATGTTTTTGGTATAGTTCTAAAGTTTCGGGAGCATAAACGCCCGTTCAACTAACAAGGGAAAAATTTGAAAAGCAAATTTTTGGAATTGATAGTCATCTGTTTTTGATCTTGAACGCTCTACTAGTAGAATAATTAAAACTTGTTCTCAGGGAAGTAAAAACCGTTACTTTAGAGGATTATACAGCTTAATATTTAAGTTAAAGGGACTTAAAACATTGATCGAGGACTATATTTTCAGCAAATCTTTAACTTTACCTCGTGACGGAAGCGAGTCGGTTAATGAAGGCCCAAAGTGGAGCAGTACTCTGCCTAACGAACGGGTTAGAATTAAAAAGTAAAATTGTAATTTAACAGAATAAGAAGAGAGGAGCCTTATGCTGATTCAGGGAAATTTAACGAGCTTGCAAACAATTTTCACCAGGTCTCAAGTTTTAATTTCCACGCTATTCTTATTATACAGCTCCAAAATGATAATATTTAGCAATTAATTTAATGGTTCTATAAAATTTTGTGAGGTGATGTGTGGCAAGTTCATCCTTTTTTTGTATAAAGATAAACAATGATCCAAAATAATCCAATGGTTGTAATAGTTATATTCCATTATGTTGAAATATTACTTAATTATAATAATATGCCAAGATAACGCGTAAATAGGTATATCTATAGCCCCGGTGAATAAGTGTTTAAGTAGGATTTTGTCCAGAGGGAGTTAACTGCTTTCAGATAACCGGAATGGTTGTATTCTCGTAGTTTTTGGCTTTAAATGGATTTGTTCTGCTTACTTAAGTACAAGAAAATTAGACTCAACCACTTATTCACCGAGGCTGTAGATATAATATAATGAAATATAACATATTACAATCCTTGGATAATTTCGGTTCTTTCAATTTTTGCTGCTAAGGCCTCGCTAATCCACCACTACTATTTATATGTGTTTTTTTTTTAAATTTTTGTAGTAAATAAAAACTTTAGGGATTGTACATAATAACGAACTACACACTATGATACTGTATTTATTCACAGTTTTATATTTCCTAAATATTGTCATTGGGTGCAGAGTCTTAGGTTGCCTAGAAAAAGACATGAAATTTCCTATCGTTTGATTTCTCTTTCGTCACAACCCATCGCTCCTGAGTACCGCAAAAAGAATATAAATACAGAATTGGTATATAATCATTTAATTTTAATAATTTTTATAGTAGGTATCATGCATTAAGTGCATAACCACATTTAGTAAAGTCATAAATTAAAACACACTACACAGTGGCAGATTTTATTTAATCTGTCAACAACCGGGGGTCACCCAGCATCCATGAAGTACGTACCCAAAACTTAGGGGAGGAAACCTGGCGGTTGAGCGTGATCAAGGAAAAATTACCTACTTGCCCAACTTTTGTCCAAGAAACAGAACAGCCTGAATCCAAGACTTCATGGGTTGTTGTGGTACCTATTTTTTTATAGTATAGTTATAGTTGCCTCGTCAAGGTAAAATATAAGAAGTAATTGCAGTTATCAACTTTGTTCTGAATTTTTTTTCTTTTTATCGTAATTTTTATATTACCAATTTCTGTTTATTTTAAGGCAGTTCTTTTAATTATATGGTGCCCACCTTTGTTATTTCTTCCCCAATACTTTGATAATTACTTATTGCCTCCTCTGAGCACATCATTACTTTTCTAGATCGGGTCTAAGTTATATACAACCCTTACAACTGTCGTATGTAGTCTTATAATATTTAAGGCACGCTGGTAACTTTTTTAAAAAAAAATCGAGAGATACCTTATGGTATTGTTAAGGTTGTTTTAATGTTAAGGTCATTAATACTATATAATACATCTCATTGTACTTAATGATCTACGAACTTGCTTTAAACCTTTCAACACATGTGAAGGTAGCAGCTGATTGACTGATCCCCTTCCAACTTGTCTTCAATCCATTCTCAGGTGTCAGGCCCCCTTGAATCCTTACAGTTTGGCTGACTAATTAGATTTCATTTTAACAGGATCTTTGTTTACGTAAGTTTGTCTAAGCCTAGTAACATGTCAAGACAACTACAGGAGTAAATCCCCCCTCACTTCCCAAAAACAAAATGATAATAAATAAACAGTTAGAGATAGTCATTTTTATTTCTATGAAAAATATAACTTATATTTCCTGCTTTTCTTTGTAAAATCAGCTGCAATCGTCTCATTTTTTATGTTGCAAGATCTACAATAGCATGTTAAGCAGGAATGCCCTCTCTTTTTTCACGGTTTATAAAATTAAAATTGTTACTTAAATGATAGACAAAGCAAACAGGAAGCTAGGATTGCAATGTATAAGACCACTGAAGGCCTGACATCTGTCCGGAAATGACGGAAGATAGAATAGAATTCTGCAAGCGGTTGGCACCACAGTGACTAGGCATCATTCCCATTCACCTAGTCAATTAAAAATAGTAATAAAAAGTAATAATACAGAAATTATTTAATTACAAAAGTATATTGTTAATAACTGTACACGCCATTCAAGGATGAAAGGTTTTATGTCTGCGATTTTAAATCGAAAAAATACACTAAACATAAATAAAATTACATATAAACACGGAAGAGGAGTCCCTGCGAGCATTTCCCTCTCACGGATCATTATTAAAGTATAAATATCGAACAAACAATCCTATTCCTTTGAGATTTTGTCTAGCTGGGAATGATTAGACATGGAGTGGACAGACGTACTCAAATCTGTCATATCCGCACTATCGGCTGATAGTCAAGACTTGTAAATATTAAGTTTGTTTAAGATCTTTGCGGGAATAAGGAATGCGGGATCTCCCTCACGGCTATGTTGTTTATATTCCAATATTTTTATTCACTACGGCATTCCCTTCGCAGAGTCACTTTTAACGTACCGATATTCGTTTCACTACATCTGATTCTTTATTTTCTAATAAAGTTTAAAATATTGTTATACGTTTTATTTGTATTGCTATAATGGTATTAATTCTTTGTTCCTATGACCTGAATAAATATAACTTAGAATTAAAAGTAAATAATGATGGAAATCAAAGTATGAGGGAAATGCTCAAAGGTACACCTCTCGCGTAACATAAATGGACACCTCTCTCGGGATAAAATCGAATTACTGAATTTTTTTTTCAATCAAAAGATTATTATTCGCTATTCTCTTGATAAACTATGCCAAAGTTGAAAATAAGATCTGGATCGGTAAATACTGTATACATATTATGTACACTAAGATATATATATATATATATATATATATATATATATATATATGTGTGTGAAATAGAATGTACAATGTACAAAAATATTTAAAGAAAGTAAGAGAAATATTGGAAGGATTGTTTATAAAAAAAAATATATTTTGGAAACGTTGAAATGTATGATAGAAATTCAGAATACATCTATTTTTTCCATGATAATATAAATTTCAAATCAGTATTTCTTGGTATTTGTACTATGTCATGGAGGCTTGTACATCATTTACCTTCCTGTTGGAAATAATGTACCTTAGGTTAACATGGGATATATTACTACAAGACAGGACCTGGGATAGGTGGTGCAGTTTGCGCAGGTTAGTGCACAATGCATGCCCAACGACCCGCAATGCACCGGCCTCCAGGCCTTAAATAGGCCACCTCAATCAATAGTGCACAATCTTTTGGTCCAAAACGTTTTTCAAAAAACTAGATGATTATGTAAATATTTTCAATTGATATATACACATTTACGTAAATACAGGGGCCACCATCCCCCATTTTACCAATGTTTATTTGATTTTACTTCAGTAGGTACTTGATACAAGGTACTTATTTTGTAGCCCCTAGTGATCCTAACAAAATACGAGTACCTACTCACATATTATTATTTTGAGATATTGAGTATTTTGCATTAAAATGAAGATTATTGTTTTTATCTTAGGTTTGTTTTACAGATAAAAATTTTTATATTCTATAAGAAAAATATCTTAATATTATTCTACTGCCTCCATTGTATTGAAATAACAGCCTTTAATCGAAAGATTGGAATAAGATGTACTTTATTTTTTAAATGCCTTCCATTTTAATATAACAACAGTGCTTTATTTATAATAACAGCTTAAAGAAATCAGGAAAAGTGGCTTTATGATCTGCCATTTTTTTTTTTTAATTTTAATTTAACTGATCGAGTACGACAAAATACATTAAAAACTTTTTAAATAATACAGAGACTTATTCGAATAATATTGGTTTGTGTATGAATAAATATGGATTATTTGAATAACATTGTTTATTTGAATAAGTTGGTTAAATGAAGGATAACCATTGAGGATCCGGTTGGCGACTATTGTATCCTCTTTTATGTTTTTTATTCAAATTGAAAACATGCATTAAATTAATTCAAACTTTTATTTAAATATTTTTTGTTCATGTATTCACGTAAAATTTATCTTTTTCCTCCCTCCGGTTTTCCTATAAATTTTTATTCAATATTATGTTACATTTTTTTCCGGGTTATAACGCTGCTAACAATTGTTTTCGATAGATTTTACTGACACATATAAAGTTTCATTTCCTAATTATAATTGATGTATCGGAAGAAATCAGTAAAAGGTACTTGATCGGATGCTTTAGAGTACGGATTTGATTTTTGTTTTAGTTTTAATTTAATAAAATAAAGAGAGATTTTTTTCGATCAACAGATAGAAAATCATTAAATAGTTTGAAAAATGTAATTAAAAATATTTTCAAGGCCATTAAGCCCCGAAAAATCCGAGGTAAACCGAGAGAAATCGGTAAAAAACATTAGGCAATTATAATGCCTTAAAGGCGATTCATATACATTTTTTGTGTTATTCTGATATTTAAAATTATCCCTTAAGAAAAAAATCCAACCATCACTTAAAATCAGAAAAATGAGAAAGGCAGGTTCATCTTAAAAAAAATAATATAAGTTATAGATTTTTCTTATATAACTGTTTTACTATAGGCTATAGGAAAACGTTATAAAGAAATAAACAGAAGCATACAATGCGGTCCATAACCCCGTTCTATCGGGACTGAAGGCCACAGCTGTGTGAACTGGCCTTGGCAGCATTTAACATCGCAGTGTAAATATATGAATGTATATTTATTTTTAATTATATTTTAAAAAATACTTTAAACTATATATTAATGCATATATGAGTATATATATCTGAGATATTTCCGTTAAATTATCTCGCAGCCAAGAACTAACTTTGTATGTAATTAAATTAAACTAACTTTGTAAGCTATCTTTTATTTTAATTTAATTCAATAAGTATAAATCATTTTCTCTGATTTCTAACAATTTAATTCAAAATTAATTTATTATATACTAGCGACCCACTCTATACGGCTTTGCACGGGTAGTAAGACATATTATGCTCATATGTTTTGTCTGCCTAATGTATTTTATAATGTAGATATTATAAACATAAAAACAAAACAAAATGTTTCTTTATACACGAATTCACTTTCTTGCGTGTTAAGTTTTTGCGATAACCAACAAGATACTCATTTAAATAATTTAATATAAAACATTCTAATAATGAGCATGAAAAGCTTAAGGTAACTGAAGTATATAAGTTGATAAGGATTAATATTGAACTCATCTAAATAGATTTCCCCTTTTACGTTATCAATTTTTAGAAAAAAAAATAGATATAGTAAGCTTTCCTTAAATGTTAGAAATATACTATCGCAGACTTTTCTGTAGGTCTATAAAAGAGGAATATTCCACCATGCATTGTTTCATTATATGACAAAGACATTAGGCAGCGTCATCGATGAAACCTCCCAGGAGGCTATAATTTTTCCAACAATTATCGTTATATTCCAACCCATTTACACAAAACCTCGACAAATTATATACCTAAACCTTCCTGGTGAATCACTCTAACTATTGGTGAAAACCGTGGGAAAGAAAATCCATGCATTAGTTATTGAGTTTACCGCTACCAAACGCGTCCGAGGTCTTTGTTTTATAATATGTATAGATATGCTTATATTAATAGTTTATTCGTATAATTGTGAGAATTCCTCGGGAGTTCAAATATAAATTTAAATATAAGTTTAAATATATCAACTTCATATTTATAATCAATATGTAATATAAACGAATAGAAAAAGACATAATAAGCTTAAGCAACATTTAATGCACTAGCATATACATTGCACGCATACAAAATAGCTTCTACCATTAATTTTTTATTAGTATTTAACGGATTCTTTGACTACATCTACATGTTTTATAGAATTTAAAATTATGTTTATGAATTACGAGACAAAGAGTAGTATTTTTCTTGATATGATATGATTTTCTTTTTTATAAGTATTTAACGGATTCTTTGACTACATGTACATGTTTTAAAGAATTTAATATTATGTTTATGAATTACGAGACAAAGAGTAGTATTATATATACATATATATATATATATATATATATATATATATATATATATATATATATATATATATATATATCATATATATAATTTGTCATTTACAATAACTTAGCACGCCTATTTTAAATACATTTGATTTCTCGTTTACACTGTGACAGTACTGTTGAGGAATTCTGTATGATGTAGCGTGTATCTTGAGGAATTCTATTCATTTCAATTCCGAGTTTTTTTACAATTTTCACGAAGAAACAGATGGTCACCATTAAAGAACTTATATTTGTTACAAGTAACGTGACGGTAGTCGTTACTACAAACTATGAACAGACTTGCTTAATGCTTAGAATTTTGTATTTTTTTTCAATAAATATTGTAGTTTAATAGTTGATACAAATATTCTCAACTCCTGGAATTCCTCTTTGTTGCACTATTCTTGTAAGCACTTCGTCCTCGAAGATGGCTGGTCAATTAATTAGTACTGAGTCATAATCACGACCTGATTAGCATTTCCCGCATTAGCACTAGAGAACTGAGGTGTAGGGCCGGTGAATGATGTGCAAAACATCTCATTATAGCCGCACATATGGTTAGCCGATGCCCCATCTACTGCTACAGGTGTCCGGACGTAATATGTCTACCTGAGGTGGCGGGAGAAGGGCGAGGATTCAGGAGAGTAGAAGGAATCAAAATAAAAGATGGGAGGACCACATGTGCGCGGGGATTAGCCGTGCTGCTGGGGCTTTTCGTTTTTATAGACGATAGTTTTTCTTGTTGCCTGTCTCGTTAATAAATGAGGTGCCTTGACTGGTCATCGGGTCCAGCAAACTTCTCTCAATTGCTTTCCTTAACGGCATTTAAAATATTCTTTTTATTAATATTTATGTATCCAAACCTAGAGTATAAGCATCATGCCTAAAAGGTGGTATGCAATATACCAAATGCGTGTTGAGCTAATTAACGTTAAAGTTGTTTTGTGTTTTATCGCTATGGGTTAAATTTTTTTTTTAAATCTAGAAATCCATAAAATAAGAGAAAACTCGAAATGAAAAAGAAAATATTAATTAAAATACACTAAGAAAAATCTCAAAAAGCAAAACCTTAAAGTCTTTAATTTACTGATAAAGTAACCAGTCAAGATTTTGCCAATTCGGTCATCATTAGTATCTAACCCAAAGAAGATAATGTGCTGTACATCTCACATCAACAGTCTAAACATCAAATAGAGACTTGACTGAGTGTCGTTACGATGCCTGAATTGGCGAAACGTTGCTTGTTAGGCTTTCCAGTATTTTAGAGACTTAGGCTCATTTCACACTTATACAGTTTGGTTCAGTTAGGTGCGTATTCGATTCGTTTTTGGTAGCCTCCGAATGCGAATGAAAACTCTTCACACCCCTCTCGGTTGGTATCAGGTTTCACAACTGAATCATCGAATACGCAATCGCCCATTATGTCCACGATGCACGCTATGGAGAAAAGACAGAATATTGCTATGTTGTTTCTCTATAAAAGAAACAAAAAACGAAAGAATAATCGATTTCTGTTCGAGGTGACTAGTCCTAGGTCACGCTCAACCGCCAGATTTATCCCTCTTATTTTGGTTCCCCAGGAGGGTCCTAGATCACATATGATCCATATCCCGCTGCAAACAGACTAAATAAAAGTCATGGCCTGCAGCGGGATTTGAACCAGGATTTCCGGCATAGCAACCCAGTGCTCTACCACTGAGCCACTCCACTCTATCAGAATAAAATTTACTTTTAAGCTCACGAAATATATTAGATAATGATAGACATTAAGTGCAATTGCATACAAGAATTATTAATTCAAAAGGTATATCAAGCGTTTAACTATTCCCGATTCTCAATAAACATAATTAAAGAATATTTTGATTTACTGGTACCTCTTTGTGATTCCTAACACTTACAAACTTATTTTATAATTAGATCACTAAAGACAAATTTTTAATAATTTATTCTCTTGTGTGTTACAGGTAAGCGGATGTTAATTCGAAGTTCAGTAATAATAAGTTCAAGAATATTTACTTGAGTAATTACAGGTACATTATTTTAAAATATAATGCTTATCTATTGGGAATTGATTTATTTTGCATAATTACGGAAAGTTTTTAATCGGAAACTTTCTCACATAGACATTTATTACATAGTTATAGTTTTGGAATTTATTAGACTCATTTTTCCGCTTGTTTTATAATAGCATACAATCAAACACTCCAACAAAGCAAGTGAAAAATGAAAACTTTTGAAAATGAAAAATGCAAATATTCTATAGGAGTTGCTACTTAGTAGCGCCTACAGAGGGCATGTTACACTAAACCCACAAGACTGAACAATTGTGCTGGTTTAGCGGATCTAACCAACAAGCACGGCCGAACGCACTTTAGAATTTCCTTATCCTGAAGGTCTTGATATTTACTCTATTTCTCAATTTTGAGTTAAATCTTATAATTTCTGCCTTAAAATAGAATACTACAGTTTGTTGGTTCAACTGAGTTTCGCAACAAGTATTGATATTATAGGAATAGATTGGTTTATACAAAATTAGACTCATCGTTCTGTCAGTAATATCCTTGAATAATATTATCCTTTCCTATCACGATAACAATTATAACATTTCAATTTTTTAACGATTTTATAAATTAAAAGTATTAATAATCAATATTAGATACCAGTTTTAAAAAAAAAAAACTGTACCACTACAACCCATGAAGGGTCTGGGGTTCAGTACATGGTAGAGACTGTACTGTTTCATGGACTACGGTTCTGCAAGGAGATGAATTGTCCTAGGTCACACTCAACCACCAGATTTTTCCCTCTTATTTTTATAATATTTTATAGAGACTCGGTGGGCCCCAGGAGGGTCCTAGATCCTATATGATTCATCTCCCGCTGCAAAAATACTAAATAAAAATCATTGTCTGCAGCAGGATTTGAGCCAGGATTTCCAGCATGGCAACTCAGTGCTCTACCACTGAGCCATTCCGCTCCCTACCAGTTTATACATATTAAAATATTAAGGAATGTTTTAGTTTAATATATTTGTTGCATTGATAGAATATTAATATGTATTAATTGGCATATCTTAATTTTGGTTGAGAAATTAAAAACTATCAAGAAATTGAAAACTTGTTCCTAAAAATATTTGTTCATTTGCATCGTAATTTATTGAAATATTTTTAATTTATATTGACCAACATTTCTGAGCTCAATTAAAAGTGTTAAACAATAATGAAAATTAACTATAAATAAATAATTTATGACGCTTAAAACTTATTTCTAAACTATGAAAGTAATTAAAAAAATTAAATTACAAATTCTGTGAACAAGTTCAGTTTTATAAAAAAAAACATAAAGAAAAATAATGTGGAAGATGTACCAGCTATACAGAACAATAAATAATTAAAAATGAATAAATATATCAATAAAATAGACCAATAATATTATGAAGAAATAACTAATTATGTTTACGTAAAAATATAACTAATCAGGTAAACCATAAATATAGAGAACCATAAATGATAAAAGCACAATACTTTCAGGCACAATCGGATAATGCAAGATAAAAATTACCAAGCGTCGGTTCAAAATAAAAGTGGAATACCTGTAAAATTTATTACTTTATGGTGATATGCTTTAACGTTAAGGTATCCGTTCCCTTGACTAATAGTATTAATGTTGCGTCAATAATTATTGATCTAATATATTATCGATTTAATAAGAAACTTTCTTTCTTCCTTCCTTAAACATACCTGAAACAGCAATACAAATTTTCAGATAAACAACTTCGGCTTGGGAACGACAATATTTAAGAAATCTTATCTAGAGAATGCTTTTAGGCAGAGAAACATGACAGGTGAAGGGATGCGTTTTCACTAGACGAAGTCAAATACCCCTGCTATCTAGAACTTTTATTGCTCAAATACCTCAAATAAAAGATAAAAATAGATGCACTCTGGGAACCCATGAAAATTCCAAAGATTATCACACTTCCAGATGACACTAAAAACAAATGGTAGTTCCAGGATGATTTTAGTACTCTGAAGTACTTTCTGGCAATTATGACAGAGTATATATCTATTGCAGTGAATATGTGATTAAGTCGATTTTTTTTAGGGAGAGCTAATTTTATTGAGGGAAGTGTAACCGTGTCTTTCTCACAGTTTTTTGGCTCGAAATAGAGTTTTAGTATGAGGAAAAACTCCCTATCAACCTAGTACATAATGGAAGAGGAAGGTTCTAGTCTTTAAATAGTATTTTAGTTCGTAAACATTGTAAATAATGTAAATTAATAAGGAGGGT
This sequence comes from Arma custos, assembly GCA_037127475.1. NCBI lineage: Eukaryota > Metazoa > Arthropoda > Insecta > Hemiptera > Pentatomidae > Arma > Arma custos. The sequence continues at coordinate 78,988,667 of CM073763.1, read as the reverse complement.
GATTGAAAAAAAATAAAATGAACAATTTTAAGTTGATGCCTCTCATGCACTACGAACCATTTATGACTACGAGAATAACAATATTCCCCTTCCCTAAATACAAAAGAACACGTTTTGGACTAAACACGGCTAAGCCGCTTACCCACAGGGGTTGTAAATATATTTTCTCTGTTTTTGGAAATATTATAATGACTTCAATTGGTAGCTTTGGACTGTTAGAGCCTGTGTAATGTTTATTGATTGTTTATCTTAGGATAAAATACAACAGTTTGTTCAAAAGCCACTTATGAGTTATATCTTATGATTATTAATCACTTCAAAAATTTATAGATTGAATAAAGTATTTAAAACGATAAGATATAGAGGATATCTGGGTGCGCTCAGCGTGGAGAAACAGGTTTCACGGATCAATTCTACTTAGCCCCGACATCCTCTGTGACACGATAAACTTATCATCTTAGGAGAGCTGCCTGGAGGCTATCTGTCACAATCAAAGCGACAGCCGACAGCTTGATACAGCTTAATACTGATTGTCTTCGCTCCTCCATCTTGGCTAATGCATATGGATTGTTATTGTTACTTTATCAACAATAAAGTATATACATTGTCTAAACAATGATGAGCACTCCGCTTGTACGAGTTTATGCAGCTAAAACTACATGGAAGAGCGGAGATTCATTGGATGTGGTGTAACAAAGATCCAACATCCTTAATTCCATTATTATTTGCATTCCATTATTTCCATTATCATTGCCTCTAAGAACAAGCTCTTTTCTATCAGAGTTTGACAAACAAAGTGGAGCTTATTGCTTTTTACATATCAGTCTCCGTTTCAAACAAAAAAAGTTGTGTAGTTGAATTGTTAAAGTAATGAGTTGCGGATTTATATTGCGCTTCAATATTAGAACACAAAACTATATATATGCGTAAACATTTCTTAAAAATTTTGATGTTATTTTTTGCCATGGAGATGCAATAATTTTTATAGTCAATGTTTTCATAGTAGTTCATAGTTCATTCACAATTTTCATTAATAAGTGTATAGGAGCTAATTAGGATTACTTACAGTACTCTTTCTAAGGCAATGGTTGTGCAGGGAGGTACCAAACTGGGCCAAAGTCACACTCAACCTCCAGGTTTTTCTCTCAATTATGGGTACCCACTTTATAGATACTGGATTAGCCCTGGGAGGATTTGCAGACCCATTAGGGCCGATCAACGCCTCACCGAAGAAATAATTTATGTATCACAGCCTTAAGTATCCAAACCTAGGGCCAACAGCTCAGTGATCCAGCGCTCTTCACCGTTCCCAATTTAATCTAAAATTTAATTAAATTATTTTTTATTCTTCAACAAATGAATTACCTCAAATAGTGAGGTAAAAACAATTTATGATTCAGAAAAAAGTCAAATTTTCTTACATATATAAAAACAATACTTTCCGTTATAAACACATCAATATGATTCAATATTCTCATCTTCCACCATTGTCTAATCGAATATGTTCTAATCGAATTAAAAATAATGTTAAGTGGCATGGAATTATCATCTTTAAATAAAAAATTTATTCTCAAATGAAAAATAAAACTTATAAAAAAATTGGTTCGAGTTGTAGTATGCTAAGAGGTCTTTTTCATTTGCATGTAAATATTTTTTGTGCCTTCTTAATTTGTCGCATTTTTTTTTTAGTCAGTAACCGTTCCGTAATTAATAAATACGCCCCGTCCTTCCGGCTCTTGTATTCTTTCACATTTTTCTTTATTCACAAGGGTCAGTTGAATAAAAACCGTCAGGCCGAATTTGTCATGAAAAGGCGGCATCCTGAACCAGCTGTTGGATATTGCTACCCTACTTCCAGCCGGTCTAAATATATCTGCTTCCAGTTTGGACCATTCACTGCTCCCTTGGAACATTATATCTTGGAAATTGTCCAGCGGGTTTGTTAATGGAGTCGAATCATTTGCCTGATTGAAGATCTAAAAGGCATAGTACATTTGATATTTAGTCTTCAAAATATTAAATTAAAACTCATTATATCCGATTGAACATTGTATTTTCCTATAAGTTCTATCCCCACTGAATAAACCATGTCATGCTCTTCAAGTGTTTCCTACTTATGCGTACTAATAATATTCCCTTTCCCTAGATTCCCTGTCGGGTTTCAACAGGACCAAAAGGGTCACTTGTGGTCTAGTGGTCGCTATAACAACCAAGTATGTCCAATATTGAGTGTTCGCAGCCCGGCAGATGGTCATAGGACTTTTTAATGGGAGTAATATACCCTTAGATATTGCGTCCTACAGAGGGGACCAAAAATAGCGGTCCTGAGCCTACCCAGTGTCAGGTAGTCACGATCCCTAACCTGATAATCAAGGATAGGCAAAATTTAGGACTCCCGCTGTAACATCGTCCGATTCTGTCCGTTGAAAAGACCCGCTAAAATCTCACTAGCTTTCAGTAGTTAGATGTCCAGCGTTAGCACCTCCTTTGGAAAGATAACCCCTTTCCTTAGTTTATTAAAACAAAAATTAAACTTCATTACATATTTGTACAAAGGGAATCATGTTTTACGACTTAACTAAGCTATCGAATCACTTTCATGCCGAATCCCTAAAAAAAAATTTCTTAAAAACTTCATTGCTCCTTGTATGGAGTCAAATAAAATTATACTAAATGGACTTGTGTAATTAGTTGGATATTTTATTCAAAATATGTTTCCTTTCAATTTTAATATTAATCGCACGACTACCAGTATAGGTTTTCCCTTGTTAAATAGTGCATCATAATTTATTCTTGAAAATAAAAATAGATAGATCCTTCAGCAGTCAAGTCAATTCATTATAATCAGACACCATTAATTACTACAAATTTAATTCGACTAAAAGTTTCAGTAAACAAACACATTTGTGAAAACAAGTTTTAAATAAAATTGACTGTAGAATTACATTAAATGTTTATTCATTTTATTTTAGAATTTAAATTTCTTCAAGCTTCTCACGTTATTTTCTTTTATAGTTCTGATAGCCAATGTGCTGATTGTCAATTGTTTTTACTTGATAGGTGTGGATATATATATATATATATATTTTTTTTTTTTTTTTTTTTTCTGTTGGCTCTACAGACCTTGTAGATCTTTGGCCGCCTTTACCAGCCTTCTCCACCTCTGTCTATCCTGGGCTGCTGATTTCTAGTCAAAATTTATATATATATATATATATATATATATATAAAGAATAAATTGAATTTAAGAATAACCATTTAAATTAAAACTACATAACGGAATCCAATTCTTTTAATGATAAAAGGTGTTATTCAACTATGGATTTACGATCGTTTCTGTCTTTTGTTTGATAGATCTAAAAAATAATTGATAAAATTCGTCTCTGAGTAGGCTTCGTCATGTATCCAGTAGATTATATCATATTCATAAATTTGTTTGAACTACCATTTATTTCTAATTATCATTCCTGTCGGGTTTTAATTACTGAGTATAAACTTTATTTTCAAAAATAAGATTTTTTTTATGAAGATCTAAAAATAAGCTTAGAGACAGCTTAAAAAAAATCATGACGAAGCGCTATAACAAACACGTTACTTTGAGGACCTGAATTACCCAGACATCGCGGCGTTTTCCCTTGAATACAGATGACTACTTGAGTAGCTGTGAATAATAACAGCATCGGAGCTATTCCAAATTACGTCGGGACCACTATCCAGTCTTTACGGTGTCTGGGATTTTAGTGCTCTACTTGTTTTCTGTTTTTTTATATATAACTGACATTTCTCTTTTAAAAGTCCAGTGCCGCACGCTTAGATCGCTATGAAATAGTTCTGAACTATTACTACTTCTTACATTTAAAGTTTGGTTGGTCAACTGAGAATGATTCTAGGCATTAAAGTCAGTGAACATACATTAAAAATTTGTGATTTTCGGGTAAACGTCAGAACTAATTATATTGTTTTTCCGTGATTTTAAAAACTGTTTATAATAAAATTAAATGTGAAGATATATATTTTAAAGGGGTGACTTGTGGTATAGCGGTTAGTGTAGCAACCTACTATGCCCAAGATCGCGGGTTGGTTGCCCAGCAGATTTTTTAAAAGGGAATAAAAAATCCTTGGTTGTACCGTACTTCAGAAGGGGCGTAATACGGGATGTACGATGTCAGGTACTCCATAATGATCCCTTTTCCAGTTAAACCTGGATATGTATTATTTAGGCCTCCAAAAAATAATTCCCAAAGATAGCGTAAGATGGAACTTTTTTTTTAAAAATCTTTGCCTCCATTTTTTCTATTTAAATTCAAAAATAGGGCTGTATTTTTTTGTAACGGCTTGAAGTCAAGAAAAGTTGCTTTGCGATTTTCTTATTTTTTAAAATATTGATTGTTCAACGTATGGAATAAGACAAAATGCTGAACCAGTAATTTCTAGGCAATGTTGATAAAATATTACATCATTAAAAAGTTGTTTATAATAGTGAGTTTAACAAGCACTCTGGAAAGGAACTTTTATTCTCCGACTTTTTGTATTTTTTGAAAATACCGATTATGATATTTTTCTCGAAGTCCTTATTATGGATTTATTTATTCTTTCATTTTTTATAAAACTTTTTTAAGTTGTTCAATATTTAAAATCTACCAAAAATCCTAGCGACGCATTTAGCCCTACATGTTAGAGTTACGCAGAGCTTTATTAGAAAATAATAGCCCTTGAGGTTAGCCACGATATTAGGTTCTACATTATAGTTCATTTATCCTCCCTTCAATATCTTTTATAACATCCCACACTTAAATATTCATAATAGGTTATCCATGGACCAATCGTGCGCAGTTACAATATTGGAGGATATTTGTTGTTCTTAAGTTTATTTACTATCTTTATTTTATACAGCTAGTGTGAGATGCATTAATGCGTTAATATCGGATTCTGCTTTGACCTGAGAACAATTCGGTATTGATATAGGTATTGTCCATATGTCGGAATGAAAGTATATTAGAATATAAACATTACTTCCAAATGCTCTTACACCTGCATCACGTTATTCATTTGAAAGACATTAATAATAATTTCAAATTTTATTAAAGGATTTTACCGTGCTATTTCTAGATGGACTATTGGTATGGAGGAAGTCTTGGTTTCCATCAACCTCTTAGCCTAGAAAAATATGGATTTTTCAGGATAACAGATGCTGTTTGCCTCCCAAATAGAGCCTGGTGGAGCTCTGCTATTTATCACCTTCCTTCAACTACTCTTTTTATGTTGCTTACCGACCGCTAATGGTCAGGCAACCTTTAGGTTATGGTTTTGAGGTAATCTGTCAGAGAAAACTGATCCTTAGATGGCAGGCATTCCGAGAACAAGATTTGCAACTTGTTTTGCAAGGCCGCTTAGGAGGTTAACCAAATGACTTCCTTTATAACATAAATTTCATCCACAAACAGAAAAAAACGCAATGCCAGTCGGTAAAAAAAAAAATGTATATTCACTGAACATTTTAAAAATCAACACTGTTTTATTCATTATGTTCAATCTTTAACTTTGTAGATAATCTTTATCATCTAAATTGATTTCAGAGATGTATACTTATTGAATATTAAGAAAACAAACCTACATAAAGGCAAAGGTATTTCCAAAAATATGTACGTAATAAAAATGTTTACGAAGTTCAATACGCTAAAATTTGCTAGCGTGATTATTTCTTTAAGTTTTAGATTTTTAAGAAGCTTTTAAACAGATTCGTCGAAAATTGTACATCGAAATGTTGAATCGATCATGATGTATAGATTTATTTATCTACCGTCAGATAGAGAGGAAAAGTATAGATACATGGTCTATTATCACGTTTTATTGTAAGTAATGGCCCGATATAACTAATTTTCTTTTTTGTCTTTTAGATAATTCATTCACCATTAAAATAATTACAAAATCTGATATCTAAATCTATTAGAGTCTCGTGTAGTTAAAATATTACTTTGATTTAAACATTCTTCATGTTTCTTGGGGACTTTATATTAAGGGAGACTCATATAGAATATTTAAGGATTTATCGAAATCGTTAGAGTCATTTTTTTGGGCTATGTTATTGAATAAAATATAAGTTACGAATTTGTGCAGCCGCTATTGTGCTCTGAATTCGTGATTTATTTTACAAGCATCAGAGACCAAAAACTTACGAAGTATATTAAATGAAATCAAATCGTTCTATTTCCAGAACAAAGGGGAATCGAGAAAAAAAATGCGTTTCTCAAACTCAGGAATTTTGACGCCTGAAACATTGAAATCTACCCATCAAAGTTATAATTTTGAACTAATTACAATAATTTTCCTACCTAATAACATTAGAACTTCAAAAAATAACCTAATTTAACATAATTATTATAACTTCACGACTATACGATGCATAGTATAGATATACAAATATTTAGTGTGTTAAAACCTCATAGTACCAAAAAATCATTAAAAAATCAAGAAATATACCGTTTTCTTCCCACAAGGAAATTATAACTGATACAAGAAGTCTTATGGAAATTCCTCAAATGATTCACTTGAAACGGAAGTGCATCAGATGGCTTCGACACTATTCACTAACTGCACTAGCGATCTGAATCAGTGAATGAAGTTAATGGAAATTTCGGTGACGTATTCAGCTGGAGGAAATGAATGAAAAACCATTATTCCTTCTTGATTAAAATGTCATATTTCATACTCCATCCAAGGTTGTAATAATCGAATAGATAAAAAGTTAATTTAAGGCTTTTTTGATGAAATGAGATTGAAATCATCATAAGTATCGGAATAAATGATTATAAAGAATGAAAATATATTTTACAAGGCGAGAGAGAACGGTACCCATGAAGCCGTACAAACTAAGCTGAAGCCATAAGCGTTAAATCTGTTAAGTAGAACTGACGTCAGGTTTTTTAGTTTTTTGTTTTGTTTATTAATCAGTCTCTTTGTTTTCTAACAAACTGAATAGTTGTTATATATGAATTTCATAATATTTTCCTTTGTCCGAAAATCATTTCAACCTCTAGCAGATAGAACAGTCCATGTACTGTATGATGTAGTATGTACTGTTATTACATGTAGTATGCAATAACAATGACATCATTCTTAATGAATATTATGTTGATGTTGTGTATCACGTACTATGTTCCTTTTAACACAATTTTTACCGAAACAGAAATACTGTGTGAGATCTGCTTTATTTTAGCCTACACTACAAGCTCAAAAATAGTCTGTATCAGACTACATGCAGTACACGTTTTTTTAAAATATTGTTCGTAATATTTCGTAATATATCTGTACAGTACACGGTTAATAAGTTGTATCTAGTCGTCCATACTAGAGTATATTTAAAAAAATATTGATAAGTGGTGGTATCTGAAAAAAAAGAGATAACAGATTTCATATTAAGTTCAGAGTCAGCAACACATCTTAAATAAGTTTAACAATACTAGCTGCAAAAATAAAAACCTAGAACACTATAATCCATGACAGTACTTGGTTAAGGCTTCATTGATTCAAAAATAACGGTTGTGCAGGGAGGTGTTTGCCCGCGATTACGCTCAACTGCCTGCCCTCCCCCCAGTTAAAGGTACCTTTTTTAGTTTAACTTTTTTACCAGGTTCCTTTAGTGGCAATATATATTTATATAATTTTCGTATGTCTTTGGTATTATGGTACAAATGTTATTATATTCATTTAACGTCAATTTGAGCTGATATGGCTAATCAGACGTTGCTAAAGCGGAAGTTTTAAATTTTGCGTATCCAAGTTAATTTTGCCTAATTAGGATAGGAATCTTTACCTAGTACCTGACAACGTATTGGGTCAGGACCACCGTTTTACATCCATTTCGAAGGGCAGAATAACTAAGGATTTTTCATATTAATATTTATATTAAAAATTATAACAATTAATAAAAAATAAAATAAGGATTTTTTACTTCTTTTAAAAATCCCCTGCTAGGCTGCGAATCCGCTATATTGGCCTTAGTAGGTTGTTATCTTAATAACCAAACCACTGGGACCCTTGGTGTTATTTGAAAAGTTAGCTTATAAGGTGAAAAAAAGCATTTAAAAGAGTATTCAGTTTGAAGAAACTTAAGTTGCTAACGTTGGATTTTGTTATCACGCTTTTAATACAAAAGATCTTAATTGTGTTGTCATTTAATTTACTTGATTGGTTATTTAATTGCTATGATGCATCGAAGTTAGGTGGGTATGCCGAGGTAAGCTCACAGGCACCTGGACCAGATACCATGAATAAGAGATGTGGCGTTGCATGATTCAGGTTCCTAAGGCTATGTGATCGATAGGCCACCACCTGCTCTTTCGCTTCATTTGAATTTCCATCGAATTAGTCGATGATTAATTGTGTAGTCTGGGTTTACGTTGTCATTATTAAATAGAGGTTTATTGAAGAGCTTAGTGCCGATGAAATTTGGCTGCCAGATGAAAAGATATAGAGCAGGCGTTCGCTACACAACAGGTGTGTATATGATTTATTAAGTTTTATTAGATAAACAGAAAACTTAAATATTGATTTACGGTATACGATTAAAAACAGTTAATAATTTCAATCAATTTCGCACAAAAAATATTATAAAATTTTATTCAAACTTTAAAAATCTCCTACTTCTTATATTTCCCGTTAAAATGTTGTTTTAAAAAAAAAATTACTAATTGACATATACATCTGTGTTATACGTATTTGTATTATATATAAGTAAATAGATAAGTGATATAATAATGACATGGGATAAACAAGTAGAAAAACTGCCTACTGTACTCAAATAACAAACTGAGCATAGAAAATCTCAAGGATATCTTTTCAGACGCCTCGGAGGATTATTTGAAGTGGTTGCTAGATTTGAAACTAGTGTGTTTTAATGCGAATAAAGTTTGTCATTAAAGGATTGATATCTGGTTCGGGCCAAATCAGCAACGAATGGGACATTGAGGTTATTATGGAAGACGAGTATTGAGGATTTTAGGAAGGATTTTGGATTGTAAACATTGGGTACAAGTAAAATTCAATGGCTTAGTGGAAACAGAAATGTCAATTCCGAAAGTCCAAATGACCCTTAAGAGTTGCATATGATTCTTTTGTAATTAATAGATATCTAACCTTTAATAGAGGTTAGAGCATTTTTCTGGTAAGTGTTGAAGTAGCTTAAAAAGTTTTTGTCGTTTCAGTCAAGTATGAGGAACCGTTAAAATGTTAAAAAAAAGGATAACTAATAGAAACAAAAATCCAACTACTTTTCATTTTTATCTCTTTTCTGAAAACGTAGATGATGAGGGCTTAACCATACTATAAATAATTTATTGGAAATTCAATAAATAAAAATGATAAAAGGAATGAAGGTGTGGCGCAGTGAGAGAGGAGAGGGAGTAAAAATTAGTTTATAATTCCAATTTAAGTATCAATTTCTCTTGGGTTTAATATATTATTTTTATTTATTTACTAACCAACGTTAAACTACCTAAATTAAGGAAGAAATTCGCTTATATTAGAATGAATTATTGGATCAAACTTAGTTTGATTCTTTGAATGAAGCCCCACTTACGGTTTGCTGCATGAAAATTTAATATAATATCTCCATTAGCATATTCCAGCAAGTTAAATTTTTTTTCCAATTCCAATATTTAGGTCATATCCAATATGGGTAGGACATCGTATAGCATCTCTTAACTACAAACCAAGAAGATTTAAGTTTTATTTATAGATATTTTTTCCGAAAGTATCAGGCATAATTTCATATTTTCACAAAATAACAGATATATCATAGTCGATATCAAGGTTGTGAATTTAACATTTCGATAGCACCTTGACAGAATCTTTCTCAGATATTTTTAATGATTACTTGTGAAGACTCATTATACATTTTATAATTGCTATTTTACATTATCAGCATTCTGAACCCAGAAAATGATCAGATACTTTTCGATAATCGAAATTACCAAGAAAGGAAATGAAGATCCGTCCGAAACGGTTGCTTTAAGATTTCTTTTCCCAGTCACGCTAGAGGCCTGTTTCCTTCAGCCGACCTCTTCTGCATAAATTATCGCCTGAATCGACTTCTTACAAAAGAAACGAAAAAAAAAATCCTGGATACTGAAAAGAAAGAGTGGACAGAAATGACTGATCCATGGCGTTCTGCACGAAAGAAATATATGCAACAGACAATTCACGGATACAATTTATTTAAAAAGATAATTAAAGGTGATTACAACTTTTGAAATTTGAAAACAGATCAAAAGGCTTTATTCCGAACCCTTTTGATTCTGTAACTTGGGCCATGTTTGTATTTTAAAAATAATATTGTTTGGTTCTACACGTAATGGTTCCATTCTCTTAAAGAGCCGCAATGATATTAACTGAGGATTCAAAATTGATTTTGAAGCCATTTACAGCCTCGTTTACTAGTTTAAATTAAGCTGCTGAGGTAATATTGGCACGACAGTGAGACAGTTCGGCAGTGTCCTTTTATACAATTATTTTTTTCGAAACTTTTTTGAATCCCTTTTAATTCTGTAATAGATAATAGTTAAAACAAAATAAAAATTTTAGAAAGAACGAATTCAAGTTAGTTTTATAAGGCACAATCATCATTGTGCTCCGCCCAATGAGCGAATACGAGAACTCCTGAAAGAAGGAAGTAGTGCACTGTTCACTCATTTCTCATTATTTAAAAAGTTTTTAGTGAACACTGTTTAATATAATATTTTACATTTAAAGTGGAATAATAAAAATTGCTAGAAAGAACATACACAATTTGTTAAATGGGGTGCCATGTTTAAAAAAAAATGCATCACTATAACACACTAAGCAAGGAATATAGTTGTTTTTATGGTAGACATTGTACAACTTTGTGCAGTGACTGCGTTAGTGCATTAAGGCGATTTGGACTAGATCTCTTTCAACCACCAGACTTTCCCCTCCAATTGAGTGTACACATCTTATGGGGTCTGAGTGAGCCTAAAAGATCCACATGGACGATACAAAGCTGTACACAATAGAACAAATAATTTATTAGCAACAACGGATTGAACCCAGGGAAATTTCAATTAAAACAATTTAAATATTATTCGTTATTGATTCTAATTTCATTTTCAATAAACATATTGTGCCAAATGTAAGATAAATCAATTTATAGTTCAGAATTCATCAAAATTCGACACAATATGAAAACTATATTCTACCTCTCAAAGAACCACCATTTGATGAGGTTGATAATGTGTTATAATTCACTGTCAAGTTGCATTTGGCGTGACATTTGCTGTCACTGCCATCCCAAAGGTATTGCCCGATAGTTGTAGCTGTCAAGACGGTTTAAACCATGATATTTGCTATCAGAATAGAGTCATCAGTAATCATCAGTAACCGTCTAAACGGGAGTTAAATATATTTGAATTAGTTTATATAAAATAAAATATCTTATTTACTAACATTTTGATTTTTTATGGAATGATTGTAAGCTACATAGCACCATTACTTATTGCCCACAAGAGGCAGATTGTAATGTTTCAATAAAGTGTTTTCTTCTCTCAGATTATTTACTAACACTGTGGTATTCTGATTACTTTTCTTCGAAATAAATCGACACATTATCAAAGTTTAAAGCCCAATGCTATTTATTCAGGACCTAACCTCATTTTCCAATAAACATCACAATTAAACTTTCTACAGCACCGTAAAACCTGGGAAGCGAAGTCGTAAAACGGTAGGCAATTCAATCAGCGCAGTAGCGCCCTCGTAAACCTTGCGATCGAATCATCTGAAATATCCACAGTGCTCTAGCAATGAATCCAACGTTGCAAGGTAACTCTGTCTTTTCCGCTACACACCAACGCTACCACGTGTGAATTAAAATTTCAAATTATTTCATTCAAGGTTCTGCGACTTAATCAAGTAGGTGCGTCCGGGAGGTGATGTCAAAACAAAGCTTGTAGCCATACAAATGTTTCGATTGTTGTTGAAGAATACACATCAAAGGTACGGATCGTCAGCTAACAACGTTAGTAATCACTATTACAAATCAATTAGTTTCTATTATCAATCAATTAATGCCTCAATTATTCCTCTCATAACTAATATGAATATTAATATAAGAATTTGTTGAATAATATTAGTTGACCTTACATATATGAGGAAGAAAATGTTCCGGGTGGAGGTCAAGAAAATTTTCTTATATAGGGAGAACTGTTGATTGGTAGGCCAACGTTTCGACCCGCATTGCAGGTCTTCTTCAGGGCCAAGATAAGATCGGTGTTTGACACTAGACTTCAGTCATAATAATAATTTAAGTATCATGTTTATTACTTATAATCTGAGTCTCATTCCATGACTAAATTACAGTTTTTAAACTTTTTAAAAATATAAAATATACTTTCTGTATATGGAAAAAACACAAAAGTATTTTGATAAGTTATAATTGCACTTCGATGAGGACTGTAATAAAGCACTAGAGGCGTTTAGGATCAAAACTGATAGGATCAAAATAACTCTGAAATTTCACATTTCACGTTTACTTTTTCACATTTTTTGCTAGTTTAGTCAAGCAATTTCGTCTGACACGAACCTTTGCCGTATTATTTTTCATTATTCAAGTCTAGTTCTGAACTTGATGCTTCAGGAGCATAAAGTATTCCTTGACTAAATAAGCGAAAAATGTGAACAAATCAAATTTTGAAATTGGAGTTACCCGGTTTTGATCCTGATCGTCTTATATACTCCAATAATTCCTCAGATTTCTTCTTGTGGCGTCCAACATACATATAGATTTTTTTTATTAATGTATATGTTTTGCCAATAATCTCTGAAGTTATTTTGCATACGCCTTTACTGTTTGCTACCTTCTTTTCCATACCATAGGTTATCCCATTTTCTATATTAAAATGTAAACGAAAATTTCCTGTTTTCCTCATAAAAAAGTCTACTCTGAATATGTTTAATGTGTTTTGATTCTGATTTACGTGGGTCCGATGTGTAGGAAGAATTCTTTTCCACAAGTTATAGGGACGCCTCTCCAGGTAAGTTAATGTTTTTTCAAATATCAATAAATTTAGGTCATTTTTAAACTTTAAGTATAATCAGTACTTTTTTAATTATTTCGGCCCGGTAGCAGCTGTTAAGCTTCATATACTAAATTATGAAAAAACCCTTTAACGCTGGGGTTTGTGTCTTGGGTTCAGTGGATGGCACTGTACTGTTTCTAGGCCAACGGGTGTGAAAGGAGGTGATTTGTCCAAGATCACGCTCAAAATAGGATAATGGTCGTGATTTATTTAATTCTACCTTCATCTATAAATTATAAAACTATCATCCATTTATTAACGAAAGTAAAAGTCTCATTATAAACAAGATTAGTAAAAAAATAAAAAAGGGTTTGTTTCTATGCTCGAAATCACAGGTTCGCAACCCGGGAGGTCACCTAATGATTTTTAATGGAGGTAAAGCCATCCTTCAGAGGGAATGTAAAACGTGTTTTAATATTACCTGGATAGGCAAAATTTAGTGCTCCTGCTTTAGCATTATTCGATTGGCCAATGACAGAATTGAGTCAAGCTAAAGGGATAAACAAGTAAACAAGGTAAAAAAAGCATCATGAAAATATATCAATTAATGAAAGTAGTTTTAGTTAATAGTCTATAAAAAGTTAGATCTGGCATTTTTTATTCAATTCAATTTAGTTTTATAAGGCACAATCATCATTTTGATCCGCCCAATGAGCGAATACGAGAACTCCTGAAAGAAGGAGGTAGTGCAAAGCGTGGTAATCGTGCCTTGTAGCCAACATTCATTTAATTTCATTTCGTGAAACATTCCTTAGGAAATGATTTCTTAGATAAAGAAACAATAAAAGAAAAGAAACAAAGAAATAGGATACAAAAAATGTGTTTAATTTTATGTTGTATATTTATTAGCGGTGATAAATGAGTATGAATCTTTTTAACTAAATCTGGTGAAACAGTTCGTAATATTCGAGCCGAACAGGCGATTAAAATTTTAACACCTTCATCTAATATAATCGTTGTCTACCTCCATTAAACAGTGATGACACATAAGTTATAACCACTGACAACTTGCTCTGAAGAAATAGAAGTTGGCTGTGTGACAATATAGCTTATTAGTGGCGCCGTGCACATATGTGCTGACACATATGCGACCTCTTCCAAAAGTAGCACAATACCCTGGAATGACTGGAAGGAGTCCAGCCTGGAGCTCACGCGCTGTTAGTTAGTGATCACTTCTCCCTCTTATCTTGTCTTGACACCGATACTGTTAATTATCTAGATAGCCAATAATCAGACTATTGATTGAATTGCAGCAATTAAAGCAGTATTTCTAAACCTACGTTTAAGCTCAGTGTTTTACTCTAAAATTAAAAATTTTACTTATAGATTACCTACTGAGGTTGTAACTACACTGAAGTGTAGTGATTTCATCCTAATTTCGACATTGCCTTATTGGTCCTTTTCTATTGTCTTTAAAGACCTTATTACCGTCGAGCGAGGTAGCAAACAGTATAGAGTGCTGAACTGTTGAGCTTAAGGTGTGGCAGAAAAGTTAAATATTTAACATGTTAACGGCCATTTATCGATCCTGTGGGATCCGTATACCAACGGGAGGCCAACCCTTTATAAAAAGGAGTCTTTATTTAGTGGATATCTTTATTGGTGTTAAAACATAGCGGTTAAGCGTGGTATCGGCCAAATCACCACCCTCTGCTGAAATTGTTTTTGAAATAGGACAATATCTATCATTTACTGAGCATAAGACCATGGAACCCGTACTCTTGTAGTGTTACAGTTTATATCATTTTTTTTCTTTCTGAATTTATTTTCCTTTTCAAACAACGAATGTTCCTACATTTTGAGCCCCTTACTGTTGATTCATATAGGTCCTCCTTCCGCTTATGAATTGCTTCATCCACCTTTGCCGTTTGTGATACCTGTTATTCTGTCATGTATCATTTCGGTTCTATTATGTATTATTTTAATATCAGAACACGCCCCTGATGTAAACAATATTTATTTCTGTAATAAAAATCACTACTAGATAATTGATAAGCATAGTTTCGTAAACATTCAGTAAGACGTATTTTACTACTTTATTTTTTCCAATTACCACTAGACTATAAAAATGATTTTAATTAAACATTATTTTCATTTAATGTTTTTAAATATGAGTGTTATAATTGTTTTTAACGTGCAGAGATATTTTTAAAAGGCTACAGACACTAAACTGCCTAAAGAGGACCTCATAAGGAAAATGTATATCTATTTTTTCTGCCTTAATGTATTTTTAATGGCACTCCTCGCCATAGGCAATTGGGCGGGTATCAATGGCCTTGCTGTTTATAATGCCAGCATCAGGGATTGTTGTGGTTTAAAACCTTTAAAATCTTTTCAGGTTAAGAATACAGAATTAAAACAAATATACTTTATATATATATATATATATATATATATATATATATATATATAACTTAAGAGCTTCGGCACATAAAACATTAAAAAAAAGAGAAGTTTGGAGAATAATAACACGCATGAAGTCTAGTTAAACACTGCTTTATTCAAGTTACAATCCTCTATTTATACTATTTACAATGTTGACATTCACTGTTTAGGATTAGTGTCTATACTGGTATATGACCTATCTTAACTCCCCCCTGCCAGTTTACGAACACCTTCGTAAACTCAAAAACAAAACAAAAACATAGTAATAACATAAGAGTACAAAAACAATGCCAGAAAGAAAATCAAATACAATATCCTCGGATCAATAAAGCTAACACTTGCGAAAATCAAAAGAAAAGAAAACACTATGTATAAAAACTCACTTAGCACTTTAACTTCAGATCGTTATCACTCTATTGACCTACTTTAACAAACACCTACAAACACAAAATAATAATAATACTAAAATAATAAAAAAAAAGAAATACATATTTACAGACTACTTTCTCCAGCTGGAATTTTCAGCTGCTCAATATGTACCGTTCTACGTTTTCTGGGCTCCGCCCGACTCTGAACGGTGACCAGATTGTGCTCCCTAATCGCGATCACTTTGAATGGCCCCTCATACCTGAGGATTTCCTTTGCGCGATTGGACACAATCTTTCTGTACACCCTATCGCCTATCCGAAGGGTCCCCATGATATCCTTGACACCGAAATTACCCTTGGCTACTCTCTTACCCTTTTCTGAGACCATTCGTGCGTGCGCTTTTCCCCATATTCGGTCGAGTTTTAATCTGTTCGCGACCAGGCGTTCCGCCACGGTGTCGTCTACGACCGTATCCCGCGCATCTCTCCTTCGGGGACGAAGACCGAAAAGAACTTCAAAAGGGGAAAACCCGGTGGCCATGTGTATCGAATGACTGTACGCCGCTACGGCGCGGGGCATCGCCTCGTCTGCCTCCAGACCCTTGTCCGCATGAAACACCCGTAAATGTTCCCCCAGGGTGCTATGGAGTCGTTCGATCCCACCCCTGCTCTTCGGATGGCCAGGCGTGTTCCAGTGCCAATCAACCCCTAGTTCTCGCATCTCCTTTCGCAATTGGGCATTATCAAATTCTCTGCCCCCGTCCGAGGAAATTCTGTCTGGTACCCCGTAGAACTGGAGCCAGATTCGAAGGGCATCGCTGACTGCCGCCGCAGACTTCTCCTTCACCGGGTGGGCCATAGCTGCCTTACTAAAGACGTCCACTATCGTCACCCATTTAAAACCTCTCCACGTGAAGGTGTCTACCTGGAGGTCCGTCGCCGGTGCCGAGGCCGAGATGTAGTGTGCCGAGGGTAGACGTCTCGGTTTGTAATCCCGTCGGAGGGTGACGATCATACATCACAGTATGGCAGACGACGCATTCCCGCACAATCTCTTCCACCGTCCTCCGCATCCCTATCCAATAGTACCTCCGTTTTAGGGCTGCAACGGTCTCGTTGATCCCTCGATGGTTCGTTTTGCCTTGATGGTACGCCAACGTCACCTCCTTCTGTTGCTCAGCATCCCGTAGGGTCTCTACCATCAGGCGACATCGGATAAACATTCTATCTATGCCGATCTTCTCCTGTCTCCATAGACCGCGAATCTTCTCCCATACCGTCCCGTTCCCGACGTAGATGTAGTGTGTCGCGCCAACCTTGGAAGCATCTTTTAAGACCCTGCATATCTGCTCCTCCTTGACTCCCGGCTGGGACAAGATAGTAACGATACTGTGCTTCGCGTACTTGGAGAATTCCATTTTCAGAAGCCCTGTCGTCCTGGTTTTCCAGATTATCTGTCTGGTTTTATCATTGACTGGCTCGTCCACCTCTTCCATCTCCGTCGACCGCTCCTCTCCAGACTCGTCCTGGTCGGGGGAATCTGCATTGTCCCGATGGTCCGTCCCGAGGTCTCCTTCTCCCTCTGGTGTCCATTCCCGGATAAATCGTTGCAGATATCCCGATGATTCGCCCACCTCTGGCTCTATTGCGTTGACTTGAAGAGCGCGGGATAACCAGTCCGCCACCACGTTATCCTTTCCCGGCTTATAGACCACCTCCATGTTATATTGGCTGAGGATCTCTTTCCACCGCGTGACTCTCGCCGATGACTCTTTTAGATTTCCCACCCACAGAAGGGGACGATGGTCTGTATGGACCTTAAACCGTTTCCCGAACACGTAGGGCCGGAAGTGTTGCACTGCCCAAACGATGCCTAGTAGTTCGCGCTCTAGGGCACTATACCGAGACTCCGCGTCCGTGAGCCTCCTACTCGCATATGCAATCGGTCGATCCCCTTGCTCACTCTCCTGAGATAGTACGCTCCCCAACGCATACTCACTAGCATCCGTCGTAATGGAGAACGGTTTATTGAAGTCTGGAAACGCAAGAACCGGTTGGGTCTGCAGCTGCTCCATGCACTTCCTAACTTTCGCTTCCATTTCCGGAGTAACCCGAATCGTACGCCCTTTTCGTAGGAGCTCGTTCAGCGCAACGAGATTTTCAGCCATCTCTGGGACGAAACGGCGGTAATAGTTAAGGGTTCCTAACAGCCGCCGAATTCCTTTCACGTCAGTAGGGAACTGCCATCTTGGCAATCGCCTCAACTTTCTTTCCGTCCGGACGCACTCCTTCCTCCGATATAGTGTGACCCAGAAAATTGATCTTTTTCTGTCCTAAGATAGACTTTTCCCTGGAAAGCTTCAGCCCAAACTGCCTAATCCGCTGAAAGACCCGTCTCAAGTCCTCAATATGCTGTGCCTCAGACTTACTAAAAATGAGAAGATCGTCCATGTACACTTGGCACATATTCTCATCTAGACAACGCAGAAACTCGTCCATAAGTTTTTGGAATGTAATGGGCGCGTTCTTCAGACCAAAGGGCATGCGCGTAAATTCGTAATGCCCCCTTTCGAATGTAAAAGCTGTCTTGCTCTGGTCTCTGGGGTGCATACGTATTTGATGGTACCCGGATTTCAGGTCTAATGTGGTAAAAATCACCGCCCCGCCTAACCTGTCTAAGATATCGTCCAATCTCGGGATGGGGTACCTCTCGTCTAGCGTGTTTTCGTTCAACTGCCTGTAATCGATCACCACCCTATAACGGTCCTGATTCTCACCCTCGATGGACTTCTTTTTCACTGCCCAAAAGGGGCTATTAAACGGTGACTTACTATCGACGATGATCCCCTGACGCTTCAGCTCCTCCAGTTCGTCCCGGATGTGGTTTCGCAAGGCCTGCGGGTATCTTCGTTCCTTAACGTAGGTAACTTTCTCGGACTTCAGATTAATTTCGTGGAGAGTTTCGCCCGTCACGCTTAACGGTTCCCCTTCGCGAAAAAAAATGTCCGCATATTCTTCCTTGAATCCTTGTCCGCCATTCCCTGTCCTGTGTGATAGCTCCCACACACCCCGCACCCCTCTTACTATCCTCGATCGATTTATACACCTTTTTCCCGATTTTTATACCCCATGCACCCCCTGAATTCCGCAATTTTACACCCAGTTTTCGGAGTAGGTCACAACCCAGAATTCTCCCGTACTCCCTCGGCATGTCCGCTACCACGTGTAATGTTGCCACTTCACCTTGCTGTTCCCATTTACCCAGTGTCAACTCGATTTCACCCTCGACGGTACAGGGACCACTCAAATTGACCAACTTACATAGGCACTTCCTGAATTCTGGTATACAATTTCTTTTAAATATTATATTTAAACTCTCCTTACTCACTAAACTACAGGAACTCCCCGTATCCACCAAGCATTTCCACCCCTTACAAAACTCAATTATAGGCAACCGCTCACACTTTTTCCCAATAGTATTAACACATAAAAGGTTGCCCCTCAATTTACACCATCCTCATTCCCTGCTTACCTCCTCGGGTCTCCTCCCTGCACTCCGCTGTTTGCGCCTTCCTCCAGGGGCCCCTCTGCTACCGGCTTCACTGCTTCTTCTGCCACCAGGTTCGCTGCCCTCCGTCTCGGATCCCGAAGTCCTAGAAGATCTCGATGAAACAGATGGAACTCTACTCCTCCTCCATATTCGCTGAGCGTTTATTTCCATCGGTTCTCCTCGATCGTGATCTCTCCTTCTTATGTACGGGCATTGCCGAGCCATGTGCCCCTCGCTATGACATTCGAAGCAGCGCGTGCTTGGGCACTGGGCCATCAGGTGCCCTGTCTTACCACATTCGTGGCACCTCCTGTCGTCTCTTCTCGGGTTCTTCCTGTCACTGAACTGCCGCTTCTCTCTTATCATCGGCCTCTTCCTACCGAAATCTCCCTCTCTTCTTCTCTCCGGTTCTATCCTTGCTCGACTTCTACCTACTTCGTTTCTGCGATAGGACACTTTACTCCACCCTGGTTCGAACACTTCTTTTTCCTCCTCGTCCCGGGCACTCGCATCTACCATATCTTGAGCACATTCTACGAATGTCTTATCCCTGGGTAGACCGTCCTTCTTTCCGGTATCCCGTGCCAGTTGTACCTTGAGAACTGTTGTCATGAACAACATCCAGGCCTCCACCGCGCTGGTTTCCATCACTTCACGCAATTTTTCATTTATTTTATTTAATTTTGCGAGAAGTCCTGCTGCGTATTGGCCATTCGACTGCCCAGTCCTCTTCATCTCTCTGAACATCTGTAACATGTCCTCTTCTGGGGCCCATCGCCCTCCTCCGTAGGCTTTTTTCAACCTCTCCTTAATCACCGTCCATGGAGTATCCTCATCGGCTTGTATCAAATTTAGGACACTCCTCCTGACCCGACGTGCTAGTGCCACTCGCAATCTTCTCGCGTCCGTTTCCTCTAAAAGGTCAGCCGCTTCCTGTGACTGTTTACTGCCCATGATGCCGTCTCCCACTTTGATGACGTGGTTGAGCTCACCCACATCTCCGTTGAATTTCTCTAGATCAGAGATCTCTCTCCTAATGTCCTGCGCGTTAGCCTTCCTCAATTTCATCTTTTCCAGCTCATTTGTCTCTTGCGCTATTCGATTTGCTTCTTGTGCGGCTAAGTCCGCCCGCGCCATGGCTAGAGTCGTCGATGGGTACGGCGGGAACTCAGGGTTCTCTTGTTCCGGCTGTGGTTGGTCTAAAGTTAACGTGGCCGGCCTGAGAATACTTTGACCGTGTTCATTCATGCTGGCACTTGTTAACATACGAAACACCCAAAAAAAAAAAATAAAACAAGAACAATTCGAAAAAAGGAAAAACATTTTACGAACTGTTTTTACGTAAAAAAAAAAATCTTCACTGGGAACTGTTAACGAAGTCCCGGGTTTCGGCACCACTTAAGAGCTTCGGCACATAAAAAATAAAAAAAAGAGAAGTTTGGAGAATAATAACACGCATGAAGTCTAGTTAAACACTGCTTTATTCAAGTTACAATCCTCTATTTATACTATTTACAATGTTGACATTCACTGTTTAGGATTAGTGTCTATACTGGTATATGTCCTATCTTAACTTTTATATATATATATATATATAAATATATATATATATATATATATATATATATATATATATATATATATATGTATATATATATATATATATATATATATATATATATATATATATATATATATATATATATATATATGTATGCATACCTATTTCAATGTAATCTATCGGATGCGTACTATACCGTGGTTCCTCGATCAGGTAACTGGCACTCGGCCAGATGGACTTCAGTCAATCACACATTTCGCAGCCAACTGCTGTGTGTTTACCTGGCGCGTGACAGTCTGTGACAGATGGAGGAGACACGATCACAGATCACAAAGACATTAAAAACTTCTCATATAAGTAGAATAAGTATATGAAGATACATCATATATCCAGCATTACAGCGAATGCCCCTGTATATTAAAGGGGGTCGAAATCGGTGAAGCAGATAATTCACTTTACCTCTAAACAGCAGGGGATGGTCCCAGGATATGGAGATCTCCTAGTACTCACCTGGCCAACTGTTGTCCAAGAGAAAGTTGTCCTCCTCTACCATTTAATAAACCCAAGATCTTTCCTTCAAATTATAGTATTACAGGTTTTATATTTTATTGTTTTTAAGAAATATAAACTATTATACTTGAATTACAATTTAAATTCCACGTGATACAGGTGCCTATAGATAAACAAATATTAAAATAATCAATATTAAGATATTAAGATTTTCTAATTTCTTGAATATTTGTAATACTCGTAAAGGTGGGGTTTAAGTTTAAGCTCCATATTAGGGACTCATTTTTTTTAAACACTTTAAAGTACCATCGATACTAAGACAGCGCGTTCAATCTTATTATCGATTGCAAAATTAAAAATTACTATTCATTTAAATTAATTTGTTGATCTTTGGCCCCTCATAAGATCGTCTGGAGATAAGTACTCTTGCTCCTGAAGCTACGCCTTTTAGCCGCCAGAAGCATTACAACCTTACAACATATACTAGTATAAACAAAGAAATTCAATTCTTAATATCGATTTCATAAACGATCGAACATCGAAGTAACTCGATACAAGCCCTCCAGCTCTTCAAGAACAAGTAAACCTATTATGTGGTAGGACGTACGAGTACTTATTTGAATTGAATGGTGTTTTTGTCAGCTGTTGGAGTGTTAACCGACAAAGCGAGATTATCAGCTGGCTCAAAGATGGCGCTAGTGTTACCCAACACCACTTTCTAATCCCTTGACTGGTCGATTTTTTTTGCTTGGGTCACACCTATGTAGCGACACAAGTCTCTGTCCATTACAACACGCCGTAGTAATGTTAAGTGACGTTTTTAATTTTTGATTGCTCTATGTTAATAACTTGTTATTGAAAGTGTGATGTGTTCTATGGCATAAGCAATACTCGATCATAACCTTTTTTTTTTTTTAAGTTCCTTAAAAGTTAACTCATACCATCCGCTACTTTCGTCTGTCAATACCCAGGATTCTCTGCCATAATAGTATAGGTATTATGTAACGGCATTTATATAATTGCACACACAATGTTAGCAATTATATAAATATAAACCAATAATTCATTCTACAGAACTAGATTTTTCTTTAATTGCGTATGTTAAGTGCCAAAGCAATTCCAATGAATTTTTTTAAACTTTCTAGATTTGGAAAACTCGGTATAGGATTCTCAGGGGTATTTTAATACCAATAATGTATTCGATTAGTTCCCAATTTTAGAAATCACCGCCTCACTCAGCGAGACCTTTGGCAGCCAACTCAGTCAGCGACTATTTTAAGATATCTAGGTTGTCTGATATTTATGCGTGACGCTGGGATAACCCAAGCTAAGTATTTTAAGAGATCCGTTTCCCATCGTCATCACCATTATTATCTTCAGGATGAGAAGGAACTTGAAGGTACATCACAGGCATATTACTCGATTATATACTTTGAAGTACCAAGAAGATCGATGTGTACTTCGGGTCATCCGTCTGTTTACAACGGCTGCCATTAAAGCGATAAAAATGTGATTAGGTCTACTCAATAGCATGCAAACAAGGGGGTGGACTTGTCCGTGTGCTATTCATTATAAGCCAAGTAGTAATAACTATTTTTAGTTCTTTAAATAAGAATTTAGGCTTTGCTGCTTATTACATTTACAAATCAGTAATTATCATTTGTTGAATAATTATGGGTTGATTGTATAAATATCAAGGAGTCCCGGGTAGAAATCAAAAGCAAATTACTGTGTTGAATTAATTTTTGACCTCAGGCCATTTTCTTCCCCGTGATTATATTTTAAATCAAGCTATACTCGAATAACTGCTTATTGATGCGTTATTTGTAATGCCATATTCAATATTTAAGCGATGTATAGCATATAGAAGAGGTTCGACTCGAAGGCATATGTGCTTTCGATAAAAAAAATAAAATAATAAGCTGTACGGTTACAACACGTGACCCTATATGCCTTGAGTAGAGAGTGCACTGTTTATAAGACAACGGTTGTGCAGGGAAGTAATTTTTCCAAAATCATGCTCAATCCCCAGGCGTTTCCCCTAATTAAGGATTTAAACACTATAGAGACTGGGAGATCTCAAGGATGGTCTACAGGGTCCATCCTTGGCTATTAATAAATTAAATAATTTATCGTACACATAATAATAATCATAACATTCTAAATTTAATTTACATTGCAGAGAATTCGTAAAAAACAAAACAAAAGATACGGTAACGGATGAGACAGTAACAACCTTATAAACACGAATGGCAGTTCAACTGTAACTACTTGTATCCCAAAAAAATAAGATCCTACTTAATTTTTTTTTAATGATAAATCAGTAAAATACGATTTCATGTATTAAAATGTTAATACAACAATAAACAATAAAATAACTGTGTTGTAGGTACAAGGTGTTAATGATTCAAGGTGCACTAGAGCGTGTTAATTGGTGACTCATGGTCTTAGATCACAGATCCACCGATCAATAATGCTTTTTTTTTTTACTGAAATGTGTATTTAAGTGAAGTATTTAAATAATGTGTGGAGATAATATTGCCTTAATTAAATTCCTTATGAAATCTCCAGGGTTTATCCTATTTTATTTTAGGGACAAACTTAAAAATCCATTTCCAATTTTATATATTGTCAAGCTATATAACCTGAAGATTCAGTATATTTCAGTTCATTCAATTTTCCGAAATTTATTTTTACTCCTTTTGGAACACTAAACTGCAAACGCGACAATTCACGCCTTCGCATTCTCTTCTATATTCTACAAGCTCGAGTCGTTTCTGCCTACGTTAATACAGCGAGTTGTAAATTTTACAAGAGCAGGTCTTATCTCTTGTTGCAACATAATGCCCGAGATTTACATTTATTAAATTCATTTTCGATTCGATTCACCGGTGAAAAGATTAAACTAATGAGTGTGTTTATGATGAGCTTAAGATCTGGTGATGAGTTGTTGGAGCTTGTTTCATTTTAGATCCTTTAGATAGTTTAGTACAATAAGTTTCATAATGACAGATTAATGCAGTTGTTTGTTTGACGTTAAACGTCACTTTATGCTGCTATGGCTAATCGGACGATGCTACAGTGGCACCTCTAAATTTTGCCTATCCAGGTTTAATTAGGATAGGGATTTTTAACGAGTACCTGACATCGTACAGACTCGGGACCCCCGTTTAACGTCCCTTCCGAAGGACGGCGTAACTAAGGATTTTTTACTCCCTTTAAAAAATCCTAAGGCCACCGGCCGGGCTACGAACCCGCGAACTTGGGCTTAGTAGTTTGTTACGCTAACCACTAGACCACAGGTGACCGTTAATGCAGTTGTTTATTGGATTTATCTATTTTAATTAGTAAAATTAATAAATCCCATAAACAACTTCATTAATTTGTCATTATGAATGTTATTGTACTAAACTCTCTTAAGAATCTTAAATGAAATCAGCTGCAGCAAATCATCACCAGATCTTAAGCTCACCATAAACACACTAATTAGTTTAAAATCATATACCTTGTTAATATTGCCACACTTTAAAAAAAACAAAACGCTTAAGCTCCGTTCAGTAAGGCTGAACGTACGAAACTTTTCCACCAAATAATGAGATATTCATATTGTTCAATATTTTATTATTCATTATATTCAGTAGGAGTTCACCAGATGGTAAAACTTTTCTGATTTCAATAAATATTTATTGCTTCTAGGAGTGTTATCAGTATTTAAGGTTTACATAAACAGTAATTCATATTTAAAGTCTCATATTTCCATTTTTTTTCAATTTGTACGGTGCAGGATTCGATCGAGTTGATGTTTACGTCCTCTTATATAAAAAATATAATCTTATACCTTATACCCAATTTTACAATTTTTGGCACCTCTGTTTTATTTGTTTTTTGTAAACTTCTGGTCCGACGGAGTCTTATATAATTATAAAACTTTTTATTTCCGTTTATTTTTCTTCTTTATTGAAACAACTGATTTATTTTCTGCACTTAACATTTCTTAAATACTCGCTTTTATGTATTGTTATTGTTATATGACAGTACTAAAATTACTTTAGTTAATTATGAATTGATTGTTTATAAATGATAAATCGTTTCCTCTTTTTCCTTGCTTATCATCTGTTAAATGCAGTTTTTGGTTCCTGATATCTTACTCATCCTGCCAGTTTACACGATTACTAAAATACCCTCAAGATGAACAAATCAACAGTTAGGACTATTTAAAGAAGCGATGCATCCCTAGTCATGGTATTTCCCGAAGAGTTATAGAGCCTATTTGTGGAGGCTGTGGAAGCACAATCTCTGCTGGGATCTTGTCAGCTGTCTGATGCAGGCCACGGCAGAGCTACTTAGGTCGGAGGGTCTCCATGTGCTTATGTGCAATCTCAAACCCAAATATACTTTATTGAATAGTCGGTTTACATTCATCTTTTGTATGAATAAAGTATGTATAGCGTGCTATCTCTAATACATAAATACCTAACAGCTATAAAATATAATACAAGCCTTGTAAATAACATTTTCAAAGCATGGTCCAAGGTCGCCCCTGTTTCCGGCTTCTTGACGCTAGAAATGTAATAAGAGGAAGTAAAAGAAGAAGAAGAATCTTGGTACGAACTGGGTAATACCACTGCGAAAACATTAAAATAAAATGTAGTATGAAAGTCTTCTGTAACTACATTTTAAAATATAAAATGGGTTAGTTAAGGAGAAAAATGGGGTGGCTAAACGTATTCTCCCTGTACGTCTCTACCACGGAATCAATCGCTGTGATAGCTACTTATAGTTTTTTTTTTAAATTTAATTATTACTCAGTAATTTTTTAGGAAAAAATTAGAATCTGTCTCAAATATGTAGAAGAGGGAAATCCTCAAATAATTTATGGCCACACAAGAGAAGAGAAAGGTGGCCGATTAAGACCTATCAACAATTAAGAAAGCTATTTGAAACACCAGATATCGTTTCCACCATAAATAGGGCCAGAATAAGGTGGCTTGGACATGTCCAAAGTATGTAAGAGGGTGGACAGGATGGAAGATGGAGCAGAAGTAGACCTAGATTTCGTTGGCGGCAAGATGTGAAAGACGACCTTCGTTGGGTGTCAAGAGATGGAGAAGGGGATCCAACAACAGGTGTGTGTGTGTGGAGGAGGAGAGCTGAGGAGGCCAAGGTCCTGCAAGGACCATAGATCCGTAATAGTAGTAGTGGTTGTAGTAGCCATTGGCGTAACTAGGGTTGACTCATGGGGGGTTAACCCCCACCAGTCAACCACTCCAACATATTACTCCCTTCAAAAAAGATGTCTCGTAATATAGGCATAATATGTATTATACTATAATCATGTAGCTTCAAATTAAATAAATAGATTATAATTTTTTATAAATGTTATTTTGGAAGTTATAAATGTTATTTATGGAAGGGCAACCAAGAAGTTGCTTTTAAGTACAAGTAACCCTATTTATTTGTTACAATAACTTACTATACTTAATTGCATAGGGAACTTTCTAGATCCATCCAGACTTCACTTCTAGGTTCTAAGAATTGTCTAAACTGTTCTTATATTTGCGATCTTATTGTTGCCTCTAGATGCCATTACTGCCACTATAATAATATAGCTAACTGTAAATAAACAGTATTACGTTTTGGTTTGTCATTTTAGTGTACCTTTTATTCATTAAACTAACTGCGTTTGCATTTTCTTTGTTGCGTTTTTGGCATTATTGACCCTTACTTCTGTAATTCCACAATAATAACTTTGAAAAAGTAAAATCCTTCAAAGTTTTATTTTTTTTTAATTGTAACTTATAATTTGTTTTTAAATTTCTCCTAAGCAATGGAGGGGGTTACATCCCCAATAACCCCCCTTGTTACGCCTATGGTAGTAGGAGTAGTAGAATCTATTTCAAATTTATATTTTAGAGACTGTAGATTAATTTTACATTACATGGAATTAAATAATGTATTCGCTTACTTATCTCGAAAGTTCTTTGAAAAAACAAATTAATTATTTAAATTATTTTTCTAGTCCCTCACTGGGCCAACTCAGCTTCTATTAAGTATTGTTTTAATTTTAAACTATTTTTATCATAACAGAAATAAAAAATATGCATACTACCAATATTCTATATTCTTCATTTTAATTTTTCCTGTTATGTTGTTAACACATAAGTTATTTTACGGCATCATTCCAATCAGTTGGCTACAATAATGACGTTTAAATCTATTAATTAATGAAAAATGCGTTTAATGAATTCCTTGACTCTTATTAGGAATCACTAAGGTACAGTTTCTATGAAATTAAGTGAATAAGATTATCAAATAAAAGGCGTATTAACTGTCATTAACATTGACAGATCGTATTTTAAGTAAGCTTTAGTTAGTTTTAAATCGCTTTGCTATTACAAAGTAAAGTGTAGTTCACTAAACACATTTACAGTAACCTACCTATATAGCTAATGATGAAATGTTGAAACTCATCGTTAGCATTTTAATAATCTGGTTGACCTTCAACTACTGTCTTAACCAAGTGTTTCCTATATTTTTATTCGCATCTCTTTATCCCCAGTCTTTCCTTTGTCTTTTCCCAGTTGGTCGGACATTATAGAAGCCTCTGGGCTCTCTGTATACATCCATTCTGCAGGCATGGCTATACCACTTAAGCTATCTTTTCTTGAGTGGCGTTAATGACAAAGCAACTTATTACGTAACTTCAATGAAAAATGGTTAATTACATCTAATATTTAAATTTTCCAATGAGTTACGGTGCCTGTATATTTCTTTGAACGATTAGCCACTTCCATTCAAGGATACAATTAAAACTTTCATCATAAAACTATCCACGAGAATATTGCTTCCTTCTGAAGGAATCAGATGCTCATCAGCGTTGCGCAACTAATGGATCGAGATTTTAAGAAGAATCATTTTCATGTGTATCCTATAACTTCTGTGAGTAACTCAATAAGATTGGAAATGGGACTGTGTAGATCCATGTATCCATTGGCCCTATTTCGAGGGAATATCTTAATATATACGCCCCAAGACACTGTAGTGTCATTAAGATGTTCTATGCCTTTAATGGATAGAGCCGTTTATATTATCTAGCGGTCTCAGCACCGCTTCGTGAATATTAAATCTCTGAAACTGTTATATTGTTTATTCTAGGTAGATATTTATTCTAGCTTTCTATATGTTAATTTTTGTAACATTTTTGACGAGCTGGAAAAAAGTTTTTAAAGGATGTTATTAAAATAAAATCAGAAAGTACTAGATAGATAAAACTTGAAGGATAGCATGACCTTATGTGTCATAATTTCGAACGAAACTCACAAGTCTCGTTCTGGAAAGTTGCTCAAAAGTTTTTCAGTGTTGTTCATATCTGCTGCTAGAAAACATGTATTACTGTATAACCTAATTTTACTTTTTATATTGTTCAAACAAAACTCAATTTGTAGTAAACAGCTAAAAAATCAACATTTCAACAATTCAGAGACAGAAGAAACTAAGCCGGGATATTATCGTTTAATTTTTCGAAAATTTGATTAATGGAGTCAAATTTAAATTTTTTCTACACCAGCCTTGATTTAAAACTATCTTTTAACACTCAAACACTATGAGGCTCAAAAAGATTTTCAGGTTCATATGCGCTTCTGTTTTTTACACAAGAGTTCAAGAATTCTAGTTGCCCCCTCCGGTTTTACCTGTTTGCAAGATACTGCAATTAATTATTCTTAAAGGAGGAAGGAAAATAAACATTAGTACTATTCTTAGTATCGATACATAAACCACCTTTTCCTGTCCCTTAAATAATGGCGAGTTGTGTTATGTTACAAAGGAACGGAGCGAAGAGGTGTAAGCCGATATCCCTGGTGTTCTTTCTTAATGGACTGGGCCCGTTTGCTCTTTACACTTTATCTCGTTCCAGGGGAGCGTGCGAAGAATGCTATTCCCAGGAAATAATATTCAATAATATTTTTCTTTTATCAATCATATATAATTGACTTCCCATCGACCTCGTAGATAGGAGGTATTAATAATATGTCCTACATGTATGCAACATTACTGTCAAGGGGTTTGACTTTATTTTTAACAATATATAAAAATAAAACTTAGAAACACTACTTACATTACAAAAGATAAATGAATCTTTGTAAATACAATTTCATATATTATATTTTCATATTTTTCAAGAAAAGTCACAAATAACAATACTCGTAAATAACTAAACACTGCGCCTTTCGTAAATTGAGGCAGATATTTCATAAATACAAAGCTTATACAGTACCTTCCTCTAATATTCAATTCATAATAAAAGAAAAGCAATTGGGACACTGCTGCAAATTTAATTTTCACATATATAAAAGTATAAGCAAAAAATTATTTTATCTTTACGAGAATAATACAGGGGACAGATTTTATTGTTGGTTTGGGCACCGAAATAATAAAAAGCAGGAAATACAAAATACTGCAACTAAACAATTATTACTTTTGATCAATTCAGTCAAAATTCAATGTTTTTTTCTAATCTTTTTTCAATAGACAGTACTTCCTATCTCTGTAAACTATAAATACCATATACATATCAATAAATTAGAATAGGCTATCAGAATATGGTACATATAGGTAATGGGGATTAACTTTATCCTAGCTTTTATTAAAATTAATTTCACTGGTCTGTAAACTTTATATTTTAAAAGCCAAATTTGTCTTCTTTATTTTTTCTTTTTGATTATTGATCATATAAGTTTATGTTTAAATACTAAATTGAAGATAAACTTCAATCGCGTCTATTTTTATGAAATTTATAATTTGATTTATTCGTACCTGTTACGGACTAGCTCCTATCTTATGGGATGATTACGTACAAGAATTCTAGTTCAAGATACTGTGGTTGTGTCTTAAAAACAAAATAGTCTTCAAGAAAAAAAAAATCGGCTTCCAGTCAACTCCTTTATTGTTTTATATGACAATACGTTTCGACACTATGGTGTCATTTTCAATTATTTAAGAAAATAATCAATTCAATATTCATCAGGACACAAACAAAATAGTTTGTGTCCGGATGAATATTGAATTGATGAGATAAACCTTGCCAGAGATTTGAATATTAATCATATTAGTAATATTAATGAAAGTGTATTGTGTAACATAAATAAATGTATTAAATAAATAAGTTTTACTTCAGTGCGTCAGTCAGCAAATAGTTGATCTAGTACTTTATGAACTTCTCTAGTCCTCTCAATATCTTTCACCTTCTCTGGATGTCAGCGCTCTAGATGTCACTCTTCCAACCTTATGAAAAAGGGAGAAGAAACAATTTGTAAGAAATTCCACCGAAGAGTATTAATTAATTAATGCCTGAGTCTGGTCCAAGACAGTCCGTCATATTATCAGTTAAAGATTTAATTCTCTAAACATTGAGAATAAATTAAAACAAATATAAAGATGAAAAAAGTAAATATATGAAAGATATAACAAAATCTTTTTATAACCTATAAATTTAAAACCATCAGAATTCCATTGAGAACAATGCGAACCGATATATATATATAAAGTGAAATCAGAAGATGATGAGGTTGGGGAGCATTCACCCCACAGTGAAGTTCCCCTACACGATCTCCTTGGTGGCAGCCACCTCCAGCTCCCTGGACCCCAGGGGGGCGGCCATCCGTCGAGGAGGGGGCGGTGAAAACAGAGCTGGCGCCAACTGGAGGCGGCCCTAGTTCGTTCCGCCAACCACTTACCGTCTTCGTGGTATAGATATTATTTTGAAGAGCTGCCTCTTACCAGTTTATTTTATCTCTTTGTCAGTACCTTGTGTTGCAATATTTAGTCATACAGTAATATACAACAAAAATATAAATTAACCTAGTACAATAATTGGATGATCGTTTTATGCAAGAAAAACACTGAAGCATTCACTCATTCTCCATTCGGAGTAAAATAATCAAAAACATAAAAAAATAATCTAAAAATATTAATTAATTTTTTTCTAAAAAATTTGAATCGGAATTAGAGCTACTTTATTTATTTGTTCCCGAGCTAATGCAAAAAGGACTTCATACGTTCTCTTTATGTCCTCCAAAAAATACTGTTACCAACGTTACTGAGAATGGCCATATTTTTTTCTAAATAAAACAGTCTTCTTGATAAATTATTATAGTTGGTTAAGTATAAAAAAAAAACATTTTAACAACTAGTAATAGCTTACAATTTAATAAGGGTAAGACATATCAAAGCAAGTTTACTTGAAATACAAGAAACATCGGACTTAGTCAAATTCAGGATAATTGTTCATAATGTCCGCCAAAATAATTATACAAACTTGTGATTTCTCGTTAATTATAAAATTTTTTCTTATAAATTGAAGTTGAAAAGATGGCAACCTCCTTTCAATTTGAATATATTCATATCAATATAACTATTATAAGATTATGATATACACAAATAGCAATTTTAAGGTTCTTCAAAATAAATTTTGAAAAAGTACCTCAATAAAATAAAAAGAAATTACTAATTTTTATTTAAATTAAAAATAGAATGGAATCATTTAATGGATAAATCTCTTACTTCTTGTCAACATTTCAAAAAAAAAGATAAATGTAACTTATCTATTATAATTTTCTTTCTAGGTGTAAATCTTAATGTCTAATTAAACGTGAAATTACTTTATCATATTTCCTTAATATGCACGTACAATAGTATAGCTTCGCCATTATAATTTTATATCCGAAGAAGCAATTTCACAACATATATTTTATTAGACCAAATAAAGGTTAAAGTTCATTCTTTTTTAATAGGGCGTCATTATATTTTCCCTGTAAAGACCCTCAGATAAGAAATGTACTTCAAACCTAAAAATACAAAGGGTTTTAGCAAAAGGCAACAAAAACATAAGCACACTACCTGCATAACTGCAAAATTAGGTTTTAGTAGAGGGTTTAAAAAATAAGGTTTACTATCATTTCACGTTTTTAACAGGATACTATCTATATTTATACAAAAATCTAGTGCCCTAACACTATTGTATTTTTCCTTTAATGAACCTCATAAATCATTTCAATACAAAGCATCAACATAGAATCTGCTAGTAGCTTCCCTTTTTTGAGATTAGGAAAAAATGGTTTATTAATTTTTGCTATTTTGGTTTTCCATTTTGTAAAAACGAGGTAAAATCGCCTATAACTCACGATACACATATTTAGGGCGAAACGTATTTTTCTGTCAATCATTGTTGTGATTTTTTTTTATTCACTCATTCATTTATGATAATATATTTATAAATGTATATAAATATACATGCTACATTATTTGAACGAGGCTTGTAATCAATCGCGTCAAGGGATGCGTAAATTTCACGGCTGACCAACACAACCTTTATTTACGAATGTCACTTGGTAATTGGTTTTGACAGAACCGTTGAATAAATTTCTTGTTTGTCCCTTTTTTCTGTTTAATGACGCTGGATTTATGTTCTTATTTTTAACTGAGGGTGCGTGAGGAATTAATTTCGTTATCGCACTCATTGATCGATGCGAGGTCAGCGACATTAAAACACTGAGGTAAATTTAAGTTCAGCCGGTTAATTAGGGTGAGTAATATCATATTACTTAATTAGTATAATTACAAAATAATACTAGGTTTATACTTTGTGAAAGAATTTCCCTTTTTAAGGACACTAAAGGGTTCAGACATGAAAATAAAAATATAATTGTTAGAATCTACGAAACGTCGGCACACAATTAATAAGTTACACTTATTTAGGTGTTTTTATTGACTGCACCCCCAACTATTTCTTCCTTATATTAGAAAATACAGTCGACCAATTCTTCTCTAACATTAATTACTTATGTTCTAAATTAGACGATATTGAAATTTAGCTTTATTATACATTTTATATGTATTTTTTTATAATTGCTTGAATGTTGAAAACTCTCCGTAATCGTTGATAAATACCTTTAAGTCTGTCGTATAGAAATCTAAATGAATTGAAATAGCTTGGTGGTTTTCATAACGGTCATTGTTTATAGTTTTAGTACATTTAACATAATTTCCTTCTTTTATGAATTAATAAAAAATTAAATATTATCGTTTGATGTATAGAATTTGGATTCATTTTGTGCTCAAAAACTGACTCCGAATAGAATTTGATACCCTTTGCGGTTAAAAATTTATATAAATAAAATGTTCGAAGAAAGAAAAAAAGGAAGAACACCTGTAAAAATTAATTAAAATATCGAACCCAAACTTGATTTACAAATCACCTTTGCTATCAAGTATTTATTAAACTAACGAAATACCGTTCGACAAGCTCATTAAAAAAAGGTTCAAAAACAAATGAATAAAATGGTAACCCATTAAGGCAGATCAAACTTAGAACAAAAATCTGGGATTTAACGTAGATTTTTTTTAATAACCCAATCTCATAAAATTACTATTGTTTCTTCAAACAAAATAGAAAAAAACATTAATAGTTTTAATGACCACAACAAAAACTATTTCAATGAATTTTAACAAAGTACTTCTTTCTCTCCACCTGCCTCGAATTGAAGTTAATAGAGATTTATTGGCGGTATGATATAATTTATTTCATCTGTATCAACATCGGGGGATGGATCCTGTGTGATGTGGAGATCTTTGGATAGGAGTAAAAACTCGTGAACGTTTTTGAATAAAACTATGGAGTCTCCATAGATAATATAACTATACTACTCACTATAACACTCCCAGGTGTCAATATAACCGAGGTTATAAAAACGAGGGATTTCAGGTTCTATAGAATCCTCAGGTTCCTGACCCCACACGAAGACATAAATATGTAAAAGGCTACCTTCTTGCAATGCGTGGAGTGTTCCCTACTACTGATAATGGTGCATGCCCAGCTGCATGTGGCCAGCGTTTTGAGCAACAGGACTCACGGCATCATAAACCTAAATACAATGTGGATATTGTTACCAAAAATAAGTACGATGATAATGACATAATCATAGAATAAGTAACATATAATACATTGTTTCAACTCAAATGATTTTCCACAGATCTTTACCGTATGGAAATGTGTTAAATCCCATACCAATTCCTTGATTTATCTTCACTGAAATTGAACCAGTCTTTCTTCTTTTTTATAAAAAGTTTTAAGTGATCGTAATCACTGTATAGAACTGTATTATATATCCATTTAATTTAATATTTACCAATCATTTTTATTATTCCGCCTTATAAGTAAAAATTAAAATAACAGGGAAGAAATGTTGGAATTATTTTTTTATAATACTTCTAGTATATAAAAATATTAAATATAACAATTATACTATAGTGGGAGTTCCAGGGATTTAAAAGATTATACATTTGCAAAAAAGAGAGTATAGCATGTGCCACCAATTGACGGACAAGTGCAGTATACCCATCATCGTCATTTTTCATTTTAGTTTGATAAATCTTTCAAATCAATAAGTTAGTCGATATTAGGGGAAAAGTGAATGTGTAAAATCTTTGACATAAATCCACTTTAAAAAATTAATTGGGCTTTTGTAAAACTTTATTTTGTTTTAGCTGAACATACATATATTAAGAAAAGTCGGGGCGTGTTTGAGGAAAACTACGGACTCCTCAGGAACCTATTTGCAAGAAATGGTTATTTTGACACAGATGGAATTAAAACGTGTATTTACATTAAAACATACTTTATAAGGAATTATCTTTAAAGCATTAAGAATTAATTCTTCGATATTAAGAATCGAAATTTTATCGTTAAACTTCTATCGTTTATGGGTAAGTTTACTTAAAAAATAAAAGTTTTAAGACAATATAAAATGTTCTTCTGAATAAAAATACGTACTGATAGGCAGAAACTCGTCCATGTAATTTTTAGTCAATTAGTTTTTTTTCTAGGATAAAATTTTAATTTTGCTTTCACAAGGAATAATCCATTACTCGAGGGAGACAATTTCCTCTTTCAGCTTCTCACTTTCCATGACAGACCCCATTCTTCTTCATCTTGCAACATTGTCCCAACAACACCTAAAGGAACATCAGTCAAAAGGAGGCGCGCCCGAAATAAATAAACAAAGAACACTACTACAGTTATTTGTCTTCCAGATCTCTTCCTGCTAACAGCACTTTTAATTTTTCAAGTCATATCCCTTCATAAAATATTCGTTTAGCAATATCATTTGTAATTGCAATAGCTCTCTGGCATTAAATCTTCCAATTTCCATTTTTTCCATTAAATATATATTTTATTTTTTACTGCGATAAGTAATTAAAAAGTCTCTATCACTATTATTCACGAAGGGTCTTAGATATGGGTTTGGAGGGAGGTAATTTGGTCAACACGCCAGGTTACCTATAATTCAACGTTCTACAAAATGGTTTACTATAATTTTATTAACAGTTTATATTTATATATTCACTTAACGCTACTTCAAAAAGATAACAACATAACTCCAATAGAATTGCATTGGTTGAAGCTTTTTAATATTTAATTGAATTTGTCAGGGAGTGCAGTCAATGAAGACACAACATAAGCAAAAATTATTTTAATGTGCCAACGTTTCAGCCTAAGATACGTCAAACTATCAACTGCCAACTGCACTATAACCTTCCTATCGCCGTAAGTATTTCCTGGCTTCCTTTCTTTACCAAACTATCCAATCCCGCCGACCATCATACATCTCCGATCTCCTTAAATTCAAAACCTCTGTCCACTCCCGTAGAACCCATTCTCGGCTCTCAGACCTAGATACAGCACCCCAACAAACAACTGCTTTTGAAAGAGCTTTCCTTATCCGATCCTCGTCGCTTTGGAACTCTATACCTTCATCCATTCGTCGTTTCCTTTTCTTCCAGCCTTCAAATCCATTTTATTCCAGCACCTATTATCGCTACAATTCCCCAAAAATCGAAAATAGTAGAGGATCAGTTTTGACTTAATGTTCCCTTTATTGGATGAATGAATGATGTTTTTGAAGTACATTTATGTGTGTTATTATGTATTTATATATATGAGTGTGTGGAATTTAAACCACGTGCACATGTATTATTAAAAAAATATAGATTGATATCAAAAAAGGACAAAAAGGGATGAAATGTAAATCTCTGATAATATTGTTTACTTTTTCTTCATTTTTTTTTGTTTATTTCTTGGCATAAGTTTGATATATATTTAACCATAAATTGTTTCTCTTATATAATTATTGTTTACTTATTTTAATTTTTTTCTTTCTTTTCTTCTAATCTGTTCATACAACATTGTTATTGTAGGTAATTCATTTTTTTTTCTTTATTTTTTTTATTCTTACTCACTTACTAAATTGCTTGTAATAATTAATTAAATGTATTTATTTTTCACTCTAAGACATAACAGCTTACAAAACCTGTATTGTTATTCTATAGGTACTTGTCCCAGAATAAATAAAGACATTATTATTATAACCTCAGGCTCGGCACCCGCTCCTGCCCTGAAGATGGCCTTCATCTTAGGCTGAAACGTTGGCATATTAAAATATGTTTTGGTTATTTTGTGTAATCATTGACTTCACCCCCTGACCAATTAAATTCATTGTTAGAAGTATCCAGTCAACTATTTTCCACTCAAAATTGAAGCTTTTTAATACAGGAACGAAATTTCTGATATTCCATTTCCAACTTTTTTTTTATAATAGTCATTTTCTTAGTTATATCATGTTTGAAATTGAAATTTTATGGGAATAATGACATAAATAAATCGAAAAAGTTTCAAGCTTTCAAAAAATTTCTGACCTAATATCTATTATAAAATGATTTGTTCGTGCGTGAAGAGACAGTTTTCTCTATCACCATCTTCCTCAATCAACTTCCCTTTGTGGTGGTAAATACCCCTTGGTCTCTAGGTGATAGTAAGGGAGTTTGGTCGCGGTGGGAGGATTTATGGGGGGGGTGGCACGAGGGCAAGGCCCTCCCGACAGTTTTTTAGGTACTGTGGAGAATCTATTATAGTGCATAATCAAAGGCAAATCACATGATTATAGTTGTAAAAATAACAAAAAGAATATGAGTGAAACTATCGTTTTGATATTCTACTAATCTTATAAATGCGAAAGTTTGTATGTTTGCCTCTCTTTCACGCAAAAACTACTGAACGGATTTGGATAAAACTTTACAGTAATATAGGTTATACATCAGAATAACACATAGGCTACCGCAAGGCCCTATTTAGGGGGAAGGCACAGGGGAAAGTGCCCTCCCACCAAATACGCCCCCAGACAATTTTTGAGGTACTATGGAGAATCCATTATAGTACATAATTAAAGGTAAATCTAATCTACTTTTCCTACTAATATTATATATGCGAAAGATTTAGGGGGGGGCACGGGGGCACGTGCCAAATTTTTTTTTTGTGTTCTGTGGAGAATCCATTAGTACATAATTAAGGCAAATCAGGAACATAGCATCTTGAAATTTGCAGATAGACTCTTTGTATAATTCAAGAATGAAATTTGGATAATTCCACCTCCCAAGGGTTTCCCCCTTAATATAATAAGGGTTCGAAGATTGTATGGAATCCGTCAGTTTTGAAGTTAGACATCTGAAATTTTGGATGTACGAGTAACTTATAGTTAAAAAGAAAAATTATTTATTTAAAATGATCTGTCACGGAACTTCATGTGGCAGACCAAATTCTGGCGAGCGAAGCCGCGGGAAAAAAGCTAGTAGTTAATAAAATAATTTAAATATCATCATTGCTTTGCTTTACTGATACTTATTTTTCAACTGATGTGGGACTTTCAAATACCTCTATTAAAAAAATAGGTTTTTGAGTAATGGTATTGCTCTTTTAAAGGATGTGTGGAAAGAATAACTGCTGCCCCTGCTACAAAAGGTATAACGATTGACATATCCCGGAACACTTGAAGCAGAGACATGCTGACGACAAACATCTGAGTGCTTTGTGTAGTACCTGGACAGTTATATTTCAATCACCATGTGCTTTGATGCTCCCTCCCCATCTTCTCCCTACTTCTTCCCTATTTACTCCCTACTTCCCCTCTTCCTCTTCAGGGCTAACTAGCTATTCAGGGTTTTTTGACGTCCTAACGACTCGCCATTCATCCCGTAACGATACAAAATGAGGCCCTTCGACAAAAAAAAACAGAAGGCATTGTACTTTAGTTAAGAATATGCTGATTGTACCCTGGGAGTCCAGGATAAATTTATAAAATATAATTTTACAACAGTAAAATATTCAAAATAAGTTATTAAGCATAGGTTGCTAAAACACCTATAACCATTTGTTTATTTATATTTCTCAAGAACTACAAAGAGTAATTTAATAAGCATTT
Source organism: Arma custos (assembly GCA_037127475.1). Taxonomy (NCBI): domain Eukaryota; kingdom Metazoa; phylum Arthropoda; class Insecta; order Hemiptera; family Pentatomidae; genus Arma; species Arma custos. The sequence goes on along the minus strand of CM073763.1, from coordinate 78,949,896 downwards.
TAAAGATAAATACTGTAATCCTACAAATAAATGTTTACGATTGTTGACATGAGATGTACTAATTTTAGTCTATCATTACGTGATCTTATATATAAATATGCCGTCCCTCGAAAGGGACGTAAATTTGGGTTCAGAGAATAACATTTAAGGCAGATTAGCCTAGCAGCATAAAGTGAGGTAATTAGAATAATTAAAAACGTGATCTTATTTTTCCGACTATATTAACTACTTTTAGTGCTAGCACCTTGCATTCTATTTTAAAAATTTTATATTTATTTTTAAAAAACCTGCACTACTACAGCCCATGAAGGAGTTTAGGGTTAAATATAAACTGTGTGGTTTCTAGGAAAGCGGTTTTGCAAGCTGGTGATTTGTTAGAGACCACCCTCAACCTCCAAGTTTTCCTCCAATTCGAGGTACCCTTTTTATATATCCTGGGTGAGCCCTGAGAGGATCTGTAGCCCCATAACGTCCTCCTTGGCTGTTAAAAGTTTAAATAATCTATCTTCTACTGGTCTTGAACCCGGAACCCTGAACATAGCAACTCAGCACTATTAACACCGAGCTACCACGCTTTCATATATATCTATTAAACCTTTATATTCATATTTATAAATATGATTAAGACGATTCGCAAAAGTGTGTTTAGATAGATAGATAGTTTCCTACAGTTCGCTTTTTGTATTATAATCAGTCGTCCTCTCCCTTTTCCGTGTTTTTTCAATGGCAACATTAGAAATAAATGTTTACTTCACACATTGATAAATGTCAAGGGTATTTAATAAAACTCAATTCTTCGAAGGACACAGAAAGTTATTGTCCTGAGGTAGTCAATAGAGAAAAATAACTTGAACTCATAGTGTTAAGAAGTCACGATTAATCGTGACAAGGGTAATTAATAATATTATTCAACGTTTGTTAGATTACATATGGGCACTACTGTGCGCCTCAGTGATAATGATTTGAGGAGATAAGGGCAAACAAATCGTTAGTCGTTACGGAAATAGGCGACCGTAGAAGGAGTGACGCAATTGGATGGAAGGCATTGGATCTGGTACCAACTCCAAGGCCAATGCCTTCATTATCGGTCAAATCTTAATTATATTACAAACATATATAACTAACATCCGATAGTAAATGAATCACAGGATCCGAAGGAAATGACTGTCCTTAAATGAATTTAAAACGAGCTATCCGTTAAAAGAAATTATGGTCAAAGATAATCTATAAATTATGATTAAACTATTAAATAGTTCGATGCCTTAATTTGCTTGCCCGTCGCGATATCGCTAATTATGCATTTTATTAGATTTAAATGTAAAATTCTGTTGGTATGATAAATTTTTGAAACATTCATGAGACATCTAAGTATAACAGGCATTAAGATAGCAGATGGTGAAGCTATCACACAGGACCAGTTGATCATCACCACTCAATTCAAACAAAGATCATCTTTCTAAACAAAGGAAGGATATGATATGCGTATAAAAATACTTGCACTGATACAAAACTTTGGACTTAATTTACACCGTAACTGAAGTTTTTATTTTCAGTTTCATTCATTCAATTTGTTGTATGAACGAAACTTACTAAAGCCCTATGTTCATCCTATGAATCCATATGTAGAATATAGGATTAGGATTAGGATGAGGTTGTGGGGCGATCAACAGCGGGGTTATTACACCCTTGCTTTTGAAGTGATAACTGTGCGGAATGATACTTTAGAATATAGGATATAGTTTCGTTAATACGCTATAAAAGAAATTTGATTGGTTAGTATTGCCCCTTTGCCTCAACTCAATAATGAAGTAATAGGTCTGATAAATACTATACGGGTACTCATTAAGCCTCAATCATTAAGTGTAATATAAGATGCTATTTGTCAATCAATAGCAAGCAGCAGAAAACAAGTCACATAGCAGAAGGCTGAATAGAAGAGTTGATTGTATGCTATTACACTATCCATCTTGTATTGTATAAGTAGCTGCCACATTTTAAAACTATTATTCAATAGGGAATGAAATTAAAATGCAGTTGTAAATAATAAGAAATAAGAATAACGTGGATATATTTAGCAGAGATATGTGGACCATTGAATGGATGATTTAAACGGTCAATCATTTCACCAAAAGATTAAACCATCTATTGATGCTTACTTCAATCAGCAAGTCAATTAATCTCAATTTTTTTTTTAGTACTTAGGTCTTCTATCATCGCCGAAATTTTACATATGAATCTAAACTGTATTGTAGTTTTTTAATCTAATATCTTTTGAAATTTAATTAGTTTAAATACCAGAGTAACACATTCGAGATTTCAACTGCAGTCCTCCCCTTAAAAGTTTCTTGGTCACTTTATTATAGGTTTATCTCAAATAATTTTTTTAACGTATTTTGGCGTATTACTTTTTTATATTTCAACAGAAGTTTATGAGATGAGACTGCTCGACGATAAAGTGCCCTCTTCAATCTCTTGTCTCTATCAAACATTCTATTAATCAGCATAAATGCTTGGCTGAGGCCTCGAAATGGACGGTCAATCATGCTTGAATTGATTGAAAACATGCCCTTTTGACCAATATGATTAACTGTTCAGGATTGCTTGAAGGATACTGTCTGGAAGGTTGTGCTGGGTGTAAAAGTAATTTCTTTTAGTTTATTTTTAAACTGCAACCACCTCCTGAGCATGATTACAGGCTAAAAACAAGCAAATATTGAAGTTATATATTGAAAAAAAATTTAAGAAAATATTGGAACATAAAGCCATTTAAAACAAAATATTATAAATTACATTACACTCGTTTTATCGATCTTTTATCATTCGAAGGACTATTTCCAGACATGATATTTAGTTATTTCATATTTGTAAACTTATTAGAATCTGGGTATCAGCCGGGTATCTCCCTCCCCATCTTCTCTTCTAGAGAACAGGATATCTATATGCATGTGTATATATAGGATAAACCATAATCAAAGATTTCTAAGAAAGGAATTGATATTTGAATTGATAAAACTGTTTGGTATTTCAAATGCCCTTATGATTGTTATAACTATTTATGCTGACTTATCAACAATAATTATTTTAAAAAATGCGTATCTTTCACTTAAAGAACTGAAAAAAAAATTAAATGTATATATTATCCACTTCCGCATGCTATTAAATAAAAAAACATATAAGTCAGACGTAGAAGATTCAAATGTCGGGCGATGGTATCTTCAACTGAGGCATTGGCTAATGAGCGCTGTAGTAATTGGTTCCGACCAAAGGCGCATTTAATGTTCCAGAAAACCGGAGGATTAAAACAATTAAAACAATGTCCTAAATAGCTGACGACTATAGGGGTCCCGGAAGTGGTGCCATTACGAAGCATTAGACTTTTAATTTCCCATTTTACAATTTCAGGAAAAATTTTTAAAAATTATAAACAGATTAATATTCATTAGAACTCCTTATATTCATTAATGAATCAGTATTATTTCAATAATTTTATTTTTTGGTATTATTCTAAAAACTGCCAATTTTGTACCAATGAGCTATCCAATACTTGTAGTGGAAATTTACTAGAAAATAATGTGCGCCAACTTTACATTTGCATTTCATCAAAAGTCATCGGAAATGAATATAAGTGCATTTTATAACCGTTTCAAACAGTACCGTATGTAAATTGTTGATGATTAGGGTGATATTCCATTATGTTTCAAGACAGTTATTTTGCAATGAATAATAAAAAAAAACACGAGAAAACTCCGTCTTTAAAGTATTTTTCTCAATTCGAAAGTTCTAAAAAATAACCCAATTTTAGTTGAATTAACGTAAGTTTCCTGCAGTGCAAATGAACTTAGAGAGGTATTAGAGGTGCGAAAAACTTTTCAAATAAGAAAAACTGTAAGGGATGAGAGAATACTCATAATCATGGAGAAAGTCCACCTTCCAAATAAAATACCAAATGTAGTGTGAATGTATACATGCGTGTTCAAACTCTGAAATTGAAATTTTACCTCTTATCCTAATCATCACCGTGTCTTTTATTAACCAAACTTAATTCTAATCCATAATGTGAAAACGCTGTAATTTGTCCCTATGGAAATGTCAAGTAGAATTGATTGTCTTTATGAAATATAGGAGATCGGAGTGGCTCGGTGGGTTGAGTTGCTATAACGATGGTTCCCGTTTCAAATCCGACTGTGGCAAATAAATTATGTAATTTGCAAACAGTCGTGATGGGACCTACACACCATCTTGGGGCTAACCCTGCCACTCTAAAGTGGGTTATCTTAATTAGGGGGACACCTGGTGGTTGAATGTGATCTCGGATAGAACACCTCCCTGCGTAATCCTAGTCCCAGAAATAGCAGAGAATCAACCGTATACTGAACCCAAGAACCTCCATGGGTTGTAGCGCTACAGGTTTTTAATAACCGAAGATTGGTTGAAACAACGTTATTCAAAAAGACTGAATTCTCGATTTCGTTTCATTAGTATAGCTTGATACCTCGATTAAATAGAACTTTCCTAATTTTTTCCTTAATACTTTTCCCTTTGATGAAATCAATGCTTTAGATTGACTAGCATCAACTTCGAACACGAGCATCAAATCCAACCTCCTTAATGACTGGACTACTTGAACCGGCCGGACAGCATTACGACTCCAAGATTGATACAGAGGCCTCTTTAACAGCACTAACCAGAAGAGTTAGTGCGCCTTCAGAGCTATTGTCATCTTTATTACCACTCTTCCACTATAAGTCTTCCGCCTATTCTCCACCAATTGGAGCAAATGATACTCTTCAAGTCTTATTTAGTCCGTTAGTAATTTGTGGCTGTAGCCGACTAACTATAAAGTTTCAAAATAAATTATATGTAATTCATTTATTCTCTATTTCATAAGAATTGTATTTATTGAAATATAAAATAAAACATGTATTGAAAAATAAAAGAAACAAATAGTAATAGAAAAATGGCAATACTATTATTAATACAGTGCATGAATTAGTACTACGATTATCGATTAGGTATTATTTTCTTTAGATGTTTCGACTCATAATTTCGAGCTCGCTAAATTTAGAACGCCATGGATTTATGTGTTACCAACCTGTAAACTAAACCTAGCAAATGCATTACTACTATCCTAATGTTTTTTTAAAATTAAAAATGAAATCAATTTTTTGTGTGAACATAGACTTTTTTCACTTTTCAAATGTATCCTAGTTTCAATATTTTTTCTTCTTGAACCTATTAAACATATACCTGGGTTTTAAGTATTTTTTCTATCCCAGAGTTTCTATTTGGTATATGCATAGTTAATTTTTTTTAAAATGTTTTATTACAGCCCATGAATGGTTCAGAACAAGGTAGAAAAGGTGCTAGGATAACAGTTGTGCAGGGATGTGATTTTACTTAACCTCGCTCAACCGTCATGGTGTTTCCCCCGATTAAGGGGGACCCTTTTTGTAGAGGCTGGGTTAGCCCTAGGAGGTTAAGAAATCCCAGAGGACCCATTCGTGGCTGCTTACAGATTAAACTTTTTTTTTTGCTTCAGCCGGTCTAATCTGGGATATGTAGCTCTGAGCCTTCTGCATAGCAATCACTACTCTGTACACTAAGCTACCTTGATCTATTAGTAACTCTTAGCATATTAAAAATTTTAAAAAGAGTTTGAACTGAATTTTGCACAAATTGATATATTTCAATTTTTAAACTGATGAGCCACATAATGTAATTGAAAAAAAAAACGGGATTAATAAATCACCCTTGCTGACAGGAAGCACATCCATTGTGATGGCAGGTATACCAACTGTATAGCACAGAACACATCTAGTTCATTAGCCTCGGTAATAAAGGTAGCCCTGGTTTAATGGCCAGCATGCGCTTCACGAGTTAGTGTACCATTAGCTCTTAGCGGTCACGAAGATGAGGATGGGAGTGGGGTGGAGGCGGTCAGCAGTTTATATCAAAGGCATAATCTAGATCTAATTAGCAGGGCTATATCCGTCTCTACATGTCTGAATCTACATCGATCCGTCTCTAAGCTACTGCCAGCCACAGGATTTACCAAGGATAAATCATGTATATCATGGAAATCTAAACCTTTAATACTGCGTTACTTAACAATTACCGACTACACAGTAACTTATTTTATTGGTTTATTAAGTCCCAATAGCACCACTACACTCTCTCTATACATTAGCTTCCTTAAATGTCGAGATCATATAAGAATACAGAAAATTCCTAATATTTTTGAACGTAGAAAAATTAAATGTTTTAATAAAATAGAGCCAAAAACTCAAAAAGAAACACTATTATTTATTATAATGCAATTGGGAAAAACCACAATGCAAAGCCTTATGTTTCAAATCAACAGTAAGTAATACACCCACTTACCAGTCGACGTTGCCTATTCAGGCGCTATCAATACACAAAAACACAAAAAAAAAAGAAAGAAGAGGATGTGATTCACATAATTTTTTTAGTTTTAATTTAAAATCTTTCGCCAATATAAAAAATAAAGGCTTTAAAATAAATAGATTCGATATTCTTCAAAATTCCTACGATTTCTAGGCTTATTAGCTATATATATTTACACATACACATACATATATACATAAAAACATGTACGTCATTAGACTAGTCGCCTAAAATCATTAACCAATAATGATACATGACAAGCTAATTGCATATGAAATGAGATTATAGGCTGATAATACCAGCTGTAATGGATTGACTCACTGATTGAGAACCTCAACATCTGTAGGGCTATCAGCTGTTAATACAGTCTGTCTACAAAATAATTCTGGTTACATACTCTCAAAGTTCATATATAGTAGAAATGATTTTATTATTAGAAACCTATTTTACTTTAATATTTTAATGACATGGTATAAACCATGCCTCCAAAAAAACTAAGGAAAATTATATTATAATAGAACATTTATTTTAAAATAAATTTAGCTTTTAATTTCAATAAACTTTTTATACGGAATTTTTTTGAAACAGTTACTAAAGAGCTTTTATAACTCTTAAGAGTTAAACCTTTTAAAATAAATCTTAAATTCAATCGCAATGATTATCTTAAGAACTTTTAGAGTAAACAATTTTCAAGACGAGTTTGCACATGATTTTTATATCTATCTATCTACCTCCCCAGTTTAAAAAACTGTATGATGCCCACATCTCCGTAAAGGTCATAAAGTTCCCTGTTCCTCCTAATCCTTTATCCATCTCCATCTCTCACTGGGCCAACTATACGCCGTAATATTTTTCTTTCGAAAATTAAATGACTATTATCATTATTTTTTTAGATAGTCGAGGTTTGGGAAGCAGGGAGGAAGAATAGGGGCGTATATGACCAGTTTAGTGCCTCTGGTAAGGGATCTGCTGCAAACAGTTTTCAGTACCGCAAAATATACCCTATTTGTCGCCACTATCATTTTTCTTATCGCAGCAGAGACATCGTTTATTGGTGTCACTAAGGGTCACAAATACGCGAACACGTTCACCCTTTGGAATGTGTATGGGCCTACAGTCAATTTCTCATCGCCGCCAGTCCCTGTGTGCAAAAATTTTGTTTTCCCCTCGTTTCTTGCCAACCCCATGGCTGAAGCAGCGTCCATGAGTTTCCCAAAGGCTTCTACTAATTCCGATCGGGTACTGGCAACGATATCCAGGTCATCAGCGTATCCCAATATCAGTATAATACGGGTAAATATCGTGTGGTCTATCTAGATTCCTGAATCCCGTACAACTTTCTCCAGTGCAAGCCATTACTGGAGGGAAATGCGGCAGAGCAGTCAGACTGGATCCGTACCTGACACCTTACATCTTTCATTGTCAACTTCACGAGACGTACCAGTTTGCTTGAAATGCCCATTTCTCTCATCACATCATACAGCTTAGGTCGTTTGATGCTGTCATATGCACTTTTCGACAAACAGGTGGTGTGTAGGATTTTATATTCATGACCCCGTTCCAAAATTGTGAGGGTGAATACTTGATCAACAGTGGATCTGCCTTTCCGGAAGCCAGCCTGATATTTTCTGATTTACCGTTCCGAAAATAGGGCAAGTCTGCCGAAAAGGACATTCGAGAGGATCCTGTCGGCACAAGACAACAGGGATATTCCACGATAATTTGTGCAGTCAAGTTGTTCTCCTTTCCTATGGAGAAGAAATATTACAGCATTAGCCCACTGTCGTGGCACTCTTCCCTGGTCTATGCAACCCATCTCCCCCATACTTAAAGAGCTCGGCTGGAAATCCATCCGGCCCTAGCGCCTAATTTTTTTTCTTGCGAAAAATTGCATCCATCACTTCCTCAAAGTCCGGGCGTTAGGCATATCCTCTCTAGCAATATCGCCTGCCTCTATATCTTCCATAACCGCCTCCACATTTAGTAACAATTGGAAGTGACTAGCCCACCGATCCAGTATATCATACTTATTGCTAAGCAGTGTCCCATCTTCTTTCTTACATGATTGAGTCCTAGGCTTAAAAACGACACGTTCACTATTGACCCTCTGGAAAAATTCCCTGCTCTGTTTAACACTCCAATGGGCCTCCATATCATCCAGCTCCGTTTTCTCCCATGCTTTCTTCTTATTCCTCAGGAGTTTCTTCTCCAGCCTTCTTTTACTTCTTTATTCCTCCGTGGCTCTCCTGGTGAAGCTCATGTTTAATATGATTTTTATACTTATTTTTTAGTTGAAATTACTATAAATCCAATATTCAAAATGATTTATGTTATTTTTTAAATAAATAGAGCTTGAAATAATTTTTAAAGAATAATTACATTTTCGACTTATTTTTAAATTATTGATTATTATTAAATTATTTTTAAGTCCATGCTTATATGGAAATTCATTACAATTCACTAATAATTAATATACTAAAATTAAAATAATATAAATTAAATAAAAACTCTGAGTACAAAAATAACTTTTTTATCATATACTCCTATTCCTCTTAAAGTCAGGGGTGCACTTTTATATATAATTAACATTGGTGAGTAGTTAGAGAGACTCCGTGACTACTACCTAATTAAAAGTTTGTAAAGGAGCCGGATTTCATTCCTTTAATAAATTAATTTATTTAATTCTATATTTCACAATACATTATTTCTCTTTTTGTAAAAATAATTTCATTCATATTCATTCCTTTATGCTTATCAAAATATAAAAGTAAATTATTTTATTAGCTAATCTTCATTTGTTTGTTTCAGGTATGTATGGCGAGAACTTCACAAGTTCTACAACTATCATTATTATGTTAGTAAGCTATAGAGTTATAATGATTATTTTGGGGAAGATTTTATTGCTTTTTCGACGTAAGTATGCAATAATCTTGTATTTGTATTGGGTCGTAACGGATGAAATGTCAGTTTCGTTTGTTTTGTTTATTTTTACAGTTTTCTTCTCATTAGGGATTAGAATATTTGTACAAAAACAATTATGTTATGCATACCGTTTAAAAGATCGTTTAATCATTTTTCACAATTAGTCTTACTTTTCCTGTCGAAAGTGAAGTAACGTTTTAAAAATAAAATTATGTCTTCCGCAAAAATTCGTATTATCCGAAATCTTAATGTTGCTGACGGTGAAGATACAGTGAGTGAAAGAACAATCTTCCGTTGGTTTGAAAATTTTCGGTCTGGGGATTATGACCTTACCAAAAAGAACGTGGTAGGCCGAAGACTAAGTTAAGAATTGGACAACGAAAAGTTGAAAGATCTGGTCGAAGCGGGCCCTTCCCAAACCACTCGTGAATTAGGTTCACAACTTGGAGCAAATGCAATGACTGTTTCCAGGCACCTTAAGGAGTTCACTAATTTAAAAATAACTTAAAGCTGGAAATATGGGTACCGCATGAATTAACCATGGCCCAGCAGCTAATCCGATTTTTTTTTTTTCAGGAGCTGATTATAGAGGTCCTTCCTCACCCACCATATTTTCCGGACCTTTCTCCAACTGATTTTTACTTTTTCCATTGTTTGGATAATTTTTTAAGAAATAAAAAATTGACAACGAAAATACCCTGAAATCGGCCTTCCAAGACTTCGCTTCTTCCTTGACACCTAATTTCTACAGAGCGGGGATAGAAATGCTTGTTTCACGTTGGGAGAAGTGTATTGAAAATGAAGGATCCTATTTTGATTCATAAAAGTATTGTTTAATATTTTTTTTTCTAATAATTTTAATTTTGCACCTTCACTGGCATTTCATATATTACAACCCAATATTATTTTATTTTGATTGATTCTAACGCACGGCAATAAAAGAATCAACAGACAATTTTTTTTAATAAACCACATTAATAGCATCAATTGAATAAAGATAATAATATTAATACTTAAATTTGATTAAATAATTTTCATCATCAAATTAAATTAAGGTATTTCTAAAAAAATATTTATATAAAACCAGAGTAAGCCAACAAGAGAAACATAAAAGTTTATTGTCCTTCGACACGTTCCGCAAATAAGCCGACTGGTTCCAGACCGCTGTGTTGGAGGAAAACAGATAATATTGAAATATAAATTGATTATATTTTTAAATTAGTATTGTATGAAAAGGGCAGTCTTATGTTATTTATTTATATGGTTTCCAGTTATATAAATAACTTATATTATGCTACTGTACCGTTATTGTCACGAGAAAATATTCCATGTATTGGTAGTGGGAAAAGAGGAAATAATTTTTGAATAATTTTAACATACATAACACAAAATAACCCAAGAAAAATACCCTTGTATGGCAATGATAGCTATATTATACATACCTCATTAGAAATCTACCATTACAATTCCTAAATTTAATTACATAACTAACTAAGAATTAAATTGAAAAAAGTACAAAAATCAAATCCTCAGGTCTCTAAAATTTTGGGAAAAATTAACAAGAGTGTTTAGCCTATTCAGGTATCATCAGGACATACTTAAAATTCACTTCAAGGAAGATCAATACAAGTTCATCTCACATTGACAGCTCAGAAACATTACTCAAAGGGGGTCAACAAAAACTAATTGCTCATGATAACAGTAATTATTCATTTGAATCGCCATTTCAGGCTACTAAACCGCTTACTAAATAAATGGTCTATGTTGTCAATTATTTACAAAGGCTCAAATGCATAACTATTATAAGACTTAAATGATTTAAGAAGTTGATTTTCAAGTATCCACAAGGTTTGGATTATTTCAGTACTTGCCTTTATTGCTGCCACCTTGTGCCATTCATTATATTTACGTGTCCTTTTATAGTACAGTTGTAAATTTCAATAAAGATAGTTTTTAAAATTTTAAATAAATAAATTCTATCGTTTATATTATATCTTAATGTAATGTGAATTCGAAACATACGAATATGGTCTAGTGTATAATTCATTACGTTGTAAGTATAAACAAAATCCTATTCAAGTCCGTGATGGACCTTAAGTTAAATTATTGTACTGTTATATTTTTCTCAGTTGAATCTTTTATTCCAGGTTTCATGTTGCTGCTGTTCCAAACCCTAAAATTGACCAAAAAGAAATAAAGAGATTTTCATCTGGCTGTTTAGCAAAAATTGAATCGCTATAAGCTCTTCAATTATTTTTTATTATTCAATTATCTAACCTAAATTATTTTTAAATTTTAAGAAAAAGAGTTAAACCAAAAATAAAAACATCTTGTTTTAATCTTGGAAACGAGAACCACTCCCTTGAAAAAGATCCCTCTAAGGGAAAGCGGAATGACTCAGAGAAGGATCAGACAAAAAACATGTCCGAAATTACTTCCCCCTTCCCGACCTAGACAATTTGTCCCCCCCCCCAGCCTTGAAGGGTTAGTTAGCCACATTTATATATAGCCACTGGAGGGGAACATGGCTTCTTATAGTGGCTATATTTGGTACGTCTTCTCTGTGGGTGTACTTAGCCCTACGTGAAAGAAAAAGTAAAATGGCTGTATTGTAACATCTAATCTAAAATATTATATATTTTTTGTTAAAAGAATACAGATTGAAGCTCGGCTCTCGCTTATCTGAGCCTTTTTCTGCCTCAAAGGGTCTTAAGCAGGGATGCAGTATGTCTCCGACACTGTTTAAAATTTATGAACAACAGGCAGTAAAGGAGTGGAGTGGACGTTGGAGAGGAAAGGGCATAGACATAGACGGACATATGTTTTTCTCTCTTTTCTTTGCCGTTGACCAGGCAGTGGTCACATATAACAGAGATGGTCTGGAAAAGGCGCTGATGGCCCTGGAAAAAGAATACAGCCTCTGGGCTACTACGAATAAATTTTGATAAGACCTAATACCTGGCAGTGAACTGCAGAGAAGCCACAGACCTTCATATTAGCGGGAAAATATGCAAGCGGGTGGACTCCTTCAAGTACTTAGGGTCAACAGTAGATGGAAACGGTAAGTCGGGACCCGAAGTTAGGAGAAGAGTTGGCATGGCAAGAAGGGTCACTACAATGTTGCATCCAGTTCTTTGGAGCACAGTCATCTCAACAGACAACAAAAGGCGTATTTTCAGAAGCATTGTTGAGCCCTCCCTCAGCTAAGCCTTTTGCTGAAGAGACCTGGACACATAACCCGGGACTCTACTCCAGATTACAAGCTGCAAAGATGGACTTTTGGAGGAGATGCCTGAGAATCACCCGCCTGGATAGAGCCAGAAATGAAGATGTTAGAGACAGGCTGGGCGTGACCGAAGGAGTTCCGGAGAGGATTGGAAGGAACAGGCTGCAATGGAGATAATTTCAATTTCTATTTTAGTTTTTGAGACTAAAGGGCTTTTAGTTGGAATTTTTTCCACGGTCTTAACACATTACATTTTTTATCGGAAGATTTTTAAAAAATAAAGGTTTCTAGCCAGCTTAATTTCCAGAGCTATTCAATAATAGTGTTTGAGAAACTAATGTGTAACCGCATTCAAGAATATATTATATTAAAACATTAATAACACAAACTCGATGAATAACACTTATAATTAGTTGATTCATAAGTGTTTGAAGATATTTATCAATGTCTATGATAATAAGGATTTGTAGGTGGTTATTAAACAAAAAAAGTTACTTCAAATAAATAAAATATAAAATTTACAAAAAAATAGGGGGTCGCTTGTACATAACAGCCAAATATGTCCATAATCACGGGTTCGCAGCCCGGTATTTTAAATGATATAAGGATTTTTTAAAGGGGATAAAAATACATAGTCCAGGAAGGGATTTAAGATGGGTTCCCGAACTTGTGTGGTAGCAGACTCGGTAAAGACATTTATCCCAATTATGACTCGAGAGGCAAAATTTAGGACACTCTCTGGAAAGTGAAAATTTAGCAGCACCGTCCGGTTAGCCATAGCTTCAAAAAGTGACGTTTAATGAATAAAAAACAATAAATTTGAAAGATTTATTGTTTTATTTATACTAATTTGAGTAGTAGTTTTTAATAGTTATTTAAAAGATCAATCAGTTTATTAAAGTTGTTATTGTGGAGTTTTTAACATCACGACTGACGACTGGTAAAGGAGTTCAAAAATGTCTACAGGAAATGGTATCAAACACTAAACAATAACTAAACAATACATAATCGAGATGATACATACTAAAAGATATGTTCACTGAATAGTAGAGAGAACCAAATAGTAAATTAACCACTTATTGACTCGTAGATGTTACAGCACGTGATTATATAGTTGTTGTTTTTGTTTGTCCTAATACTTAGGGTTCAGTTAAGATATATCCGACCGTGTTCCGCAATTGCCCTGTATGAGAAGGTATTGATTTAAAACAAATATATTTGTTGGGGAAACAAAGGGTGGAAGGACAGGAGAAGCATAAAGAACAATATTGCTCCGCCTGATACGATTCAGCTCAGGCAGAAAAGAGATAACTCAATTTCCCTTTGGAAAAGCCAAAGGAAACGCTCCCCACGGATAACAAATAAAAAAACAGGAACCGAATACAACAGAGAAAATCCCTAAGAGTATATTCAAGAGATGGTGGCCCTTACACGGCTCTAAGCGATGTTTGTTATGGCATAGGTATTCATTCCATTGTGTAGCTGCACTGGCGTCACCTCTCCTTTCGGTATTTCTTATTTTCATCGTTTATTGCTAGTGATAAATAACTTATTTACAGAATATGGGGCTTACTTTTTAAAAAAAAGTATGTAAATTTACCATTATTAAAGCAGAAATATAATATAAAACATGAATTTTCATTTTCTTTTATTTTTGTAAGTTACCATGCAAATCAATAAGAGCTTGTTGGTTTCTCCTGAGCTCTCATACCTCTTTAAATATTACCTGAAACCTGCAGAATACCCAATGCAATACTCAAACGGAAAATATGATTCTGATTATGTTGTTACGTAAAACAAGTAAGTTCTTAACTCTTTGCGGTAGTCAGTCATCCCTATTCAATAGGTAAAAATACATCCTATACAACTTAATTTTTCGCAAATTATTATTTTTATTTTAGTTACATATTCAACGGATTTGTCTTATTTATATTGTTACAGGTAAGGTAGAACAAAATACACAACTATAAACGCTTATAAATATAAAAATAACATTTTTAGAGGATTCGTTATTCCAATGAATTTTTTAATTTATTTTTCTACTTTTTTAAATTTATTTTTCTATGCATAATAAAATATATAACTAAAAATGTTTACACCAAATGATTAAATATTTTTTCGGCTAAGTGTTTAAACCTGCTGACTCACTTTGACACAAATTTACATTAGATGAATAAAACTTGAATTTTACAGTTTTAGGTTGAAACCAAAAATACATTTGGTGTATTATTGGATGTTCTACATTATTAGAAACTAATAAAATACTAAAGTTTGATCGTTAATAAGTTATAAGATATAAGTGGCGTCAATCATGGAGTTAGCCGCGAGATTTGAATAAAATGGATTTGACAGTTTCACACATCACACTTTTTTGCCGATTTTACGTTTAGAGTGAGTTTAGCTAGTTTTACAGTCTATGTGGCCAATATTTCTCTTACAGATGGTATAAAAATGTAATTTTGAACCAAAAGTGGAGTTAGCAGGTTTACGCTCTTAGCCGACGATTTATTTATTTACGTTATCTCAGTAGCTTTTTTTTAATATTTGTTAAAAACCAATGTAGATAAAGTTTTAGGCAAAATGATGAATCTGAAAAACATCCAGAAACAAGGATTGTTTGCCGTATGAAACTTGATTGCAGCCTAACAACCAAACACAAGGGAACGGGTTGCTTAGTGTCCAGAGTGCTGAGCTGTTTTGCTGAAGATTATGGGTTCGAATCCGGTTGTAGCAGATAGATTTCTTAAGGTGTTAAAGGCCACGGATGAACCCTGTGAGATCTGCAGACCTTCCTAGAGCTCACCAAGTCTTTTTAGAATGTAGGGTACCTTTGAAAAACCAAGCCTGTAATCTCGGACAAATCAATTCCCTGCAGAACAGTTGTGGTAGATACAGTACTGTCTATGTCCGAACCCATTATACTTCATGAATTGTAATGTTAGATAGTGATTTTGCTATCTAAGGTGGCAGACGTTCATTGTCATGGCAGAAGTTTATGGTAAGGGTACTTTCGGCATGGAATATCGATTTTCCTTTGTAAATCAGAAGCGTTTATGCTTCATCCGCAAGATTATAAGTAGTAGTTGAAGATATACACAATCTTAAGGCGGAATGAGGAGAGATCAAAAGCTCTCTTAATAAAACCTTAAGGCCCAACTCATAATGTCTAATTCCGGAACAAAGATAAGGAAACCATCTTTAAAGGTCACAACAGATGACCTTTATCAGATTATCCTTATCACTTTATTAACTCTGATTTCGGTTTCATTCAAGATTCGGTTCACTGTTTTTTTACTTATTACATAAATTAATCACGAAATACAATCTTACGCATCAAGATGTTCCGTTGCGAGATGTTCAAAACACGGGTTTCAAAACAATAATTGTTTCCTATTTCCTCGAGAACCGAAATCATGGTGTTTTACACTAAAATGATTATAATATTGTAAACAAATTCATTTCAAAGAATGAGAAGAAAAAGAATATTAAAGAAAAAATGTTGGTTATGAAGCAGTTTCGTAAAGTTAATTGGTAGTTGAATTGAGTTGATGACCTAGGGATATTTTGTATACTTGCGGGCTCCTTACCCCTAAGTTATGAAATATCTTCCGTGTTGTCAGCAATGTAACTTCCTTGAGCTTCTCTCTGTAATAAAGATGTAGTCCATGTTCAAGAGAGTTGTCTATAAATTAGATGTAGTCCATAGCCAATAAGTTAATCCATATTCAAGAGAGTAGTCTATAAATTAGATGTAGTCCATAGCCAATAAGTTAAAATGATAGTCATTAGCATTATGCCACCTTGTTAGATCATCAGTATCCTCTTTTATACCTATATATCCTCTCGTGTATATCCATTTTATGTATGTTAAATATCTCAATACATCTAGATATTTCTTACAAGTCGTCTACCATTTGTTAACTTTAAACCAACCATCCATGTCATTATATGACTGGAATTTAGATAATGATTATGTTTAAAACTGGACATCAAATAGCGAAGTTCATTTACAGAAAAAATTAATCAATAACAGTTCATCCTTAATGAACCGGTATTTTTAGCACCCCCCCCACACTTAGTTCCTATAACGTACCCAGATGACGAAATTCGAACCCTAAAAAGGCATGAATGAGTTCAATGTCCTCGTTGATAGAGGGTCAAGTGCACCGGAAGCCTGCCGGTGGCGCCTGCACTCTAGAGTGCTGCATTCAATGCCCTGCATTCATGCTTCATTGTGCGTTATGGCTCATTGCAGCTCCCGGTCGAGTCCGCCTTTAATGCACAATTTTTTTCCATACACATTTAAATTATCGTGAAATTCTGGTTTGCAGTTCTATTATGCATATAATAAAATTCATAATGTTCATAATTTTATTTCTAATTTATACTAATGAACGTTATAATGAAAAGTAATAGAAAAAAATGGATTAGTGTATTCAAAAATATATAACAAGTTTATACAACCATAACTTAACATCTACCAATTGAAGCCAACAATAGTTAATAAAAATTATGCAATTAATGTACAGTGTTGTTTTTATTAATAATTATGCAAATTAGTCGAGTTTTTTTGACAGTAATATAACATCAAAGTTGAATTAAATGGCCGGAAAACAGTCAATATTTTTTTCATTTTAACTAATATAAAACATGTTGTAGTTACACTTTTATAATTTCATCATTAGTAATTACCATAGAATTGCAAAGTCAATACAATTAAAAATAATGACAATTAAAATATTCGAAGCAAATTATTTGAAATCAATATTATTTAATAGATGTAATTTATTTTTAAGTATGTTTTATGTATTATCTTCAAAAGTCGCACTGTAATTAGTGATTCACACTCCGCTTCTGAATGTGGGAATATCTATAAATATATATATATGTACTTGTGAGTGGGAGAGTTTGTGAGACACTTTGAATTTTGCGGTAAGGAAACAATGTATTTTATATTCACATAAATCATAATACATTATCAACACGATGATAACAAATAAAACATTCAATTTGAAGTATTATATAATTTGACAGACACTGAAATGGCTTTTCAATTATAATTATGAGTAGAAGGTAAACAGTGAGCTCTTGATGGGAAAATATTAACGATTTGATGGAGGAAAATAAATACCTTTCATTGCTTTTATGATTAATCATCACATACAGTGCCTGAGGTAGGATTTATAATTTAATTTGAATTCGTATAATTCGGTAGAACATTCTCAGTTCAAGTATTCATGGAAAAATAATAGCTGAATGCTGAAAATCATTCCATGTAGAAAATTATATTTATACAAATGCCTTTAAATTTGACAAATTTTAAGGTCTTATATGGGTGAAATTTATTTTTAAACTTCTCAATATCGGGCGTCTATACCGGGATAAACGGCTTAAATAAAAATAATGTTTTTAATTCAAAAAAACTAATGTAATAAATATATACAACCAAAGTACAAAGATGTTTGTAGTTATCAATTTTTTACAACCTTATTGTTTTTTGTTGAAGAAATTGGTCTGGGTAAAGGTCACTGAATGAATTTCTCGTGTAATTTGAAAAAAACTTTATTGAGAGCCAACGTTTCGACCTCTCAAATTACACGAGAAATTCATTCAGTGATCTCTACCCGGACCAATTTCTTCAACATATATTATCAAGGTCAACAATTATCATTCAATACTTATTGTTTTTTGTTTCTAAAAGGTCTCGCCACAGATTTCGGTCCAGCCACTCTCCTGCCCTAAGAACTTTCACTGCCGGGGTCGTCCTCTTTCATTGTTTTTGGCAATCGTTCCTCTGACTTTCTTTTTTATTAAAGTCGTCATACCATTTTAATATCCCCGTTTCTATTGTGTAAAAGATCGTTGTTTCCTGAGCTATTATTGCCTTATTCTACTGTTGGGGACGTGTTGAATTCCGGGAGTGGCACAAAAACGTTTCCAGAAGTCCATCTCCAAGATCAACAGCACCCATTCCTCCTATTTCGTTATTATCCAGGTTTCAGATCCGTAGAGGATAGCATTTTCAATCAATGCGTGTTTTTTCTGGAAATTAAACTGTTTACTCCACAGAACAGAGTTAAGACATCAAATAATTTCTCTGCCTCTTACAATTTTTCTGCTTTGTCTTTGTAAGAGCATCCATCACTAGTGACTCATATGCCAAGATATTTATATTTGTCTGTTTTTTAATTTCTCTAATGTTCGAGGGATAGGGCTGTCATATTTGCATGCATTGCCATGTACTCAGTTTTTCAGATCCCAATACATATATTGGGACACACGCCCGCGCGCCTGTGTCTGTGTATAACTGTATGTTGTAGATGATGGTATATGTGTAGTGAAGCAACAGGCCATCATGATGTCCCAAGCAGACCGAAGAAGGACGACATAGTAAGAGGCAGAAGTAAGTTGGACTGCGGTAGTTGCAATTAGTGGCGTACAACACCGCATTAAAAGTTAAACTAGGCCTGAATTAGGATCAGTGAAGTTCTTGAAGTGGGAGGGGGAACTTCACGCTAAGGTGGGTTTAATGTCTTCGCTGGGAAACGATCTTGCCATCAATTCACCACTTTAGCCAACTCCAATAAGAACATATTCTCTCTTACAGGATTACAGCTTTCACGCATAACCATCTTATTATTATTATTTTTAAAATAGGATCATTTACCTATTTATCTGCTTAATATGGTACTAAAATATTTGACATTTATAATTTACCACATCGTTTTTTAATTAGGATCTCCTTCAGAGTCATAATTATTGGTAGAGTGTTGTTCAAATGCGGCTGTCGGAGATTTTATTTTTTAATCTGTCTCTATAAAGCGAGTACCCAAAATAAGGGTAAAACATGGCGAATGAGTGTGATAGAACAAATCCTAGAACAAATGTTGCACAACTGTTGTCCAAAAAAAAGTACAGTTTTTACCACTTACTGAACTCAAAGCCTTCATCAGTTGTAGTGGTCAGGTTTTTTTTTTCAGCGTCATCGCAGCTCGAAAGATGATGAAAAATCTCTTTGTTCGAAACTTCCTAAAATATATTTTTTGAACGATATTATTAAATTTTTTAAATTTCCTATTGTTTATATTTCTCGGTTTCATTACCTTTCCAACAATAAGCAATGGCAACTTGCAGATGAAGCGTGTCAGAACTTATTTCGTGTACTTTATATTTTTTATGTGTAACAATGTTGTATAAACAACATATTGACAAGTTTTTTTTCCTGTTTGAGTTTTGAGGCTTTAGGATTTTTGGTTGGAATTTTTGCTATAATGTCTGGTTAAAATTTTGGTACATACTATTTATTTATTAATCTATAGGTCATCTATATCATCTTTATGATGATGAACTGCTTTATTCTAACAGGATATTGTATAGAAACCCCTAAAATACAAACCAGCTCAAAGATCGCACTAACAACAACAGCTGGTATCAATCCTGTAATCTCCCCAGGCTCCGGTTCCTACGGCATCCATTTTCATTCAAATTACGTCCTCATCCCTCTCCTAATACGACTTTAATTTAGAATTTAGATTGCTTCTCCGTAATTGCCGAGGAGGAGACTTTAAGGCGTCATTGTGAAGGGTGTGTTACGACAAAAAATCCAATGGAATCTAATCTTTGTGAAGTTAGAGCTTGAAGAAATTATACCGAAACTACTTAGGGTGACAATTAAGGCCTCATTTCATTATACTATATATTTCATCTTCTAAAGTTTGACAGAAAAACATTAAGTACGAAATCGTTTGAGTAATGCAGCAGTGTTTGTTCGTTTTCCACCCGGGTCTGTAAATTGTTATATTACCTCACGGATTGACTAGTTCAAGTAGAGAGCAGGTAATACAATATGGAATACAAAAAGTGATTTTAAGATACGGACCTTAATTTTAAGTAATAAACATTCATTAAAGATTAAAAATAAAAATTCTTGCCTGTATTAACAATGTTACCGTTGGAACAAACCATATAAATATTTAAAATTAATAGCAATACTAATAAGAGAGGCTCAACAGTCAGTGTTGTTGTTAGAAAGTTTTTAAATATTAAAAACAACGAAGGAGGACTTATGGTCTCCCATCTGAGATACACAGTGACAGAGATTGTGATATTAATATTTTGATATTAAAACTTACGACCATTTCCACAAAAAGCCAGAATCAGCTAGAAACGATTCATTACGAGGGCAGAAGGAGGATGTACCAAAACCGATTTGAATTTTAAAACGAGTTACGAACACAGGCCCTTCGAACCCAGACCGGAAGGAAGTGCCCAAACATAAATATTTAAATGGCATTGTTTCCGTTTCCACAACTTGGATCCTTATTCAGGGAAATAGGATCGTGTGGATGAGCTATTGCCAAACCAGGATCTGTACACTCCTGTGCATTTGTAGTCGATGAGTCCATCTACTGCAGTCATTCATAATTATTCATTCATGAATGCAATGCAGTGTTTTATGAAATTCAAGTGATTCAAAAAATAAAATAAATGAACTTGAAGTTATACTACTAACAATTGTGATGACCTTTTTTGGTACTAACTAAATTGGGAGAAAGACCAGAAAAGGCTAAACAAGATAGGTAAACATACTTCAATGAGCACTATTTAAAAATGCTAACATTGTAAAATAAATATTACTTAAAGATTTATATTCTACAAAAAATGGTGAAATATTTTATTCAAGGCACTAAAAAAATTTAATTAAATTATAAAGCTTAAATAAAATAAATATTTTCATTCATTTCGATGATAATAAATTTTTTGTCACAAAATCGCAGTTTTTTTTTTATTTCACATCACACTTTTTGAAATCGCCAGAAACATGGGAGTTTATCCTTTATGTTTCAATCGACATCGGCAACATACAGGTCGTCCGTTTTTTTTTCCTGCTAAATCTGATGGGATTTGAACCATTTCTGACGCAGCGATTCTTCGCTATATATACTAGAGAACTTTGCATTGATAAAGGTCTCTATTAAACTTTAGAATAAAATAAGGGGCCTCTTTAGTTCCGCCTCTCGGGCTAAGTGCTTCCTTTGATCCCTTCCACGCCACTCAATCGTTCCGGTCCTGCAACATTACATAGTGGCCATAGGATATGTGATACCGGTTGATCAAAACGGGATTACTCCATAGTTTTTTGTTTTTTTAATGGTTTTAAACGTTCTTTATAGTTTCTAATTATGAGGGAACACCAAAAACTTATTATATGCAATATATATGACAACATGGGAAACAAGATATAGTGAATTCGAAACAATGTTACGGTTTGGACATATTTAAAACTTCTTTGAACGTGATTAGATTTCTAGTTCATCTGTCCAGTAACTTAGCAACATAAGTTTCGGGTTTCATCTTGTTGAGGATACTTATTTACTTAAGTGCATTTTAAAAAAATAATTAAATTGACTATTAAATAGTCGTAATTGGCCATTACGATAGATTTCTCACTGTTTGGGTTCCCTCCTGTAATTATAGTTGTTCTTGAATATTTAAAGAGGTATATTTTAAATTAGTTAGTCATTTTTGAAATGATGATTTTTGAGAGGGAAAATTTCCGCCACTGATACAACCAAATCTTTACTAAAAGGTTATAAAGATGAATGTATTAGCTAAAAAGAAATATTTCTATTTCTAAAAATGCCAACTTGAATATACTAGACCACAAGTTTTTCTTTAATCTTTGTTTGCCTTATCCATAGTTATTCCAGAAATTTTTTTGTTGAAGTAATATTAGTTTCAATATTCCAATTTTAATATCGATATTGCTATTTAATGTGAAAATTTTGTATGATAATTTATTGGATTTATCGATATTCTCCAATAAATCTAGGAACACAATACACTAGAAAGGTGTCGAAGGACCGCAGAGCCTTCTGCAATAGAAGAATCCACCCTCACTGACACAAATCACTCATTATTAAATTCTCATTAGCATTTCTAAACAAATATATATGTATTACATAAGTAAAATAGTTAGTAAATACGCTGTAGAGGGATGGATTACTAAGAAACAAATTGCGAACAAAAATCAAATTAATTAGTTTAATAATATTTGTTTAAAATAAGTTTAAGTTTTCCGAGTAAATATATTTCGTCATGAGGGAAAATATTCATGTATATTGAAAAATTACTTTATGCATTTTTTATTTTCTTTTATTTCAATATAATTATCTTTTTGAGGATTTTTTTTTCAAATATAAGAGAAACCTAAGAAATGAGATAACTAGCTATAGCCTTTAAGCTATATTTATTTATAGCCTATAAGGCTTCAAGAAAGCAACAAGTAATATAACTTAATTAAATTAGCAATATACTAATGAATCTGTTTGTTTTTTATAGGATTTCTTCGGCGAAGAACAGGTATTAAACAAGTATTAAATTATTGGAGCGATTAATTATTTTTATCATATAATCGACTAACCCTCAACCTCATAAAATACTTCTCCTATAAAGTCCTATGCCACTTCATTCCATCCTTGGCTACCTCATTCCATATTCAAACACTTTGGGATTTCATGGATATTTGTGAATTTATTTGTGATATATTTGTGAATATAAATTACTAAAAATTATTTTTAAATCTTTATATATGTTTGTGTGCTGATATTAACCATACAAAAGTAACAACTACTAATAAGCACTTTTTTGTCATTATTGAGGAAAAACATTTAATAAAATTAACGAGATACAAAGTGTATTTATGATGATAGTTTTGACTTTACTCCAAGTAAACGAAAAATATTCCACAAAAAACAAAATAAAGATAGCCCATTTAACACTGCATATAGATAACAAATCACGAAGCAGGACGAAAACAATGCTGTGTTGAAATCGTTTAAATTGCTAATTTAGCATTTTTAAGAAGCCTTTATTGCACTATATTTTAGTAACTAAATATTTCGCCATTGCATAATGAGCTTTTTTCGCATCGTTTTAGAATATGTTAAGTAATGATATGATTATTGTTATAAAAGAGTGTTCTTAAACATGGGCGTAAAATATAATATAATATTTTATGCCAGTCTGCACTTTATTGAGACCGTAATGTCTATATCTGTGACTATCTAATATGCCTTTTACACTCAAAATTTGGGCGTCATAGGAATTTAAACTTAGGCATAAGTATTTACGTTTACACTTATTTCAAAACTGGAAGCCTTGGAAACCAAAATTCTAAGGATAATCATGGGTGCAGTTCAGAGTGAAGACTGTGAACTAACTGAAATATCTACCAGAAATTGGAAGGAATCTCGGATACTATGCAGAACCGGAGGAGGCTGTCGTTCGGACATCTGTGCAGAATGAACCAACAGCAAGAATGTATTCGACTATTTTTGAAAGGCTGTACATAGTAACGAAAAAATGAGAAACTAATTAGAAAAGTTGGATATCGCAAAATCTCATATGTCAGTAAGAAGTGAAAAATCTGGAAGGATTTGAGGATAATAAATGACCAGAAAAGGTTGGCCGTAGTTGTACTAAAGAGAAAAGGAAACATGCTAGAGTGATAGAGAAGGCATAGAAAAATATTTGAGGCATGGAAAATTCCAGCAGAGAAAAGGAAAAAAAAAATGTTGTGTGATCGTAAGTGGTCTATCAAAATTTTAAATGAATGCAAGTAATATTACGCAAATTGTATATTACAGAAAAAATCAGTTAATTTTTTCTTTGAAGGCTATCACAGTCTCTTAGAATATTATTTTAAAGCATTGTAAGATAGTTCTTAAAGCGATTATTACTTTACTTGATATAGTTTATTCGACTATTTTTGTAATATTTTCAATTGTTTTTATGGTATCTTGATACGATTTTCAGGAATAAATATATTTTGTCCAACTTATAAAATGTTACTCAGTGCAGGTGCAAATTTAAATATACTAATCACAATTGAATGGTTTAACGGTTCGAACCAAGAGCTAAGTGAAGAACAATAAAATCATAATAAAAATAATAAACAAATAAAATAAAATGGTGGTTTAGAGGACAACGAGGTTCGAAAGTTGACTCATCCACCCCTTGGCCTACATAAAACTCATTAACATAAAGCCTTATAGATTACACAAGCCACAGCTTTCAATATTTAATATCTTCATAGAAATGAGCTACTAATTGAGGGCACCTTCAGGCTTCCGGATTCCACCTTCCTTTATCTCGGTACAAAGCACATTGTTTTCTCCACTTAAGTACTTCCTCTAAAGGCTCTGAGTCAGTGGCGCCCTCCCAGTCGTCAGTGATTATATTCGGTACTCGATTTGATGTGGTAGCTTGATTTGATAGGTAACTATAAATGTTAAACACTTTACATACATGTGTATATATTATATATATATATATACAAACCATTAATATATATATTTATGGTCTCACATTAGAATCTAATAGAATTAGAGGTAAAATAACACGTATTGAACTGTTCGCTTCGATTTGTCTTAGATGCCCCGAGAAGATGTCATGTGTCCTGCCGTTACGTTGAGTTAAAGTGGCTTTTTCCTTCTATCCGTAGGCTCTATTTCCTTGGTTCTTACTTATATCAAACTATCAACTCACAAAATCCATCTTACATCTATAGTCTCCTACAATTTAAATCCTCTATCCAATCCCAGGGCACAAGATCTCGCCCTTCCGATCTTTATATCCGTTCCCATAGAACCAAAACTTTTGAGCGTTCCTTTCTCGCCCGTTCTATCTCTCTTTGGAACTCACTCCCACCCGATATCCGTCATGCGTCTTCTTTACCTCATTTAAATCCAAACTTTTCCTACATCTTCTAAATTCCCAATCAGATGCTTTATAATCAATAAATAATTTATAGATATTTTCAACTCTATCAATTGATGAACTACTGTAAATATTCCTCACTCATAATGAAATTTTTTTTTTTTGTTACTAGATGCAATCATGTATTCACTGTTTTTTTTTCCATAAGCCTAGTTCTTTTTATAGTGAATTTGTCTATTTTTTTATTTTTATTTTGCATTACATTTTTTGATTATCTACCAAAACATACCTGTTTAGTTATTTACTGTCAAGATATTTTGTAAATATTGTTTTATTCAGATGTAGGCCTTTGGCCAGATAAATATTTACTTAAATATGTTCATCTCTGTTATTCTAAAGGGACCTGGCCCCAGAATAATTTTTTTTTCTATTCTATTTTATAACATCCGACAAAGAAAAGGAAATTATCCTTAACTTATCCGAATACCACATACAAGCAAATTATCCATAAAAAAACCTAACTCAAAATATTTGAGACATAATTTGATTGATATAATTAAAAAATTGCCAAGAGTCCCCTGTGGTGTAGTGGTGAGTATAAGAACCTAACATGCTCGAGATCACGGATTCGTAGCGTTTTAGGATTTTAAAAGGGATTAAATAATCCTTACAAAAACTTCACTTAAGAATAAAAGTAGATAAAAATTAAGTACAATATTTCCAACCTGATTAATCATTTTCGATTTATTACAATTTTACTTTTTAAAATATTTGTCATTCTTCCTTTTTTTATATAATTACTAAAGTCATTAAAAATTTTTATGGCTTGTATTTAACATTACTGGCTATGGGATATGTTTGTTAAGGGAGATAAATAAAATTACAGATACATTAAACGAAACCAGGATGAACAGTAGCAATTTAACTCCAGTCTGGCCTGTTTCAATTAAAATAATTGTAAACTGCATGAAATCTATTATGTCAAGTGGTATTTCCGCTTCATCATTGCAAAAAATTTAGATTTGTTTCTCTTTATTTCATAAATAATTTCTCTTAATTTATATTTCATAAGACAATAATACCAACTATGTTATTTAACAAAAGTTCGCACACACGGAATTGTTTTTTTAGCCTATGATATCCTGCCATTCTTTCCCAGGAAAAATTCTTGACAAGGCCTTTGCATTTTTCTCGACCTTGTGCCAGGACTTTAAAGTGGTTCCAATAATGACCAAGTAGCCATTTTTGCAAAGTTTTTTCATAGAGCGACCTTCTTCGTCATGACCCCGGATGATGTAACCACATCAATCCTGAAGGAATGTCCCATCAAGCGCCATTACCTTCTTCAGCATGGTGTTAATGCTTCTACAACTTCATTCAGCATAACTTATCTTATTTTATTTAAGTATAAATCCACAATATACTCGAGGGCGTGATTAATTTTCTTTTGCATTTCTGGTCTCTTTCTCGTATTGGAGATTCATTTTAAAAGTTTATTTTGAATGCTTCCAATGGTAATTAGTATTTTTGTCAGTCGTGCGCTATATATTGATGGCTTTCTTGACCCTCCAAATATTCATAAGCATTTTTACAAAGGGAAATATCAGTTTTAAACCTCACTGAATACAAATTTAACTTTTTTCGAAAATAAATTGTTTCGTTGAATCCTATATCATACCATTAAAAAACAAAAAAGTCGTAGAAAATTCAAATTTTGTAATTCCTATTTTCGCAATACCTGCTTTTTGAAGTGTAAATTTCTTTAGCTGCGTTGAGCGATTTTTGGTAGGTAAAAACTTCGGTTCACGTCACCAACATTCTCCTGACGTGTTTCGGGAGACTAGTGACACCTAAGGATGTCATAGATAAATGTCTTGTTTTATGAAGTTTTATGAAGTACAATCATAATCTTAATATCCCACATGTTACTGATTTGACCCAAACTAGATACCTATACTTCCATGACAAGCTACATACACACTTGAATCCACTAGTCTCTCAACTTGCTTCCCATACTATTCCTGAACATCCTCCGGGGCGTCTGAAAAGAAGATGGCCTCGAGACCTTCTACTATAGAACTTTATTGGAGTGGTACCGATGGGTAGTTTCTCCACAAGTGTTTTTTTGTTCTCATGTCATTGTTCATATTAGCAAATTTACTTGCTGTTATATTATTACAGTTGTAAATATCAATAAATTAATCTAAAAAAAAAAGAATTTCAGAAGACGCTCTAACTGGCCCATCACATTCGTCTTAAGTATGCGATTGCCTTTTAGATCTCACTTCCTCTTTGTTCGTATTGTCGATCTACTTCGTTTGCCGTGAGCTAACTTCCGGTAGTCCACATTCCACTGTTAACTTAAAGCGGGCCTGTAGAACTGTTTTAGAACACTGTTCTCTATTTATAGAACTACTCGGGTATGAAGGAACCACGCCTTCAACCATTTTAAAATTAAAGTATTTTCAGGTCTATTAGAGCTTCTAATAACTTCTAAATTGGTTAGTCTAATTTTGTTCGAAATTGTTTGGACTTCGCATTCAATAGCGAGATACGTACCTACTTTTTTAAATATACCAAACGCTCACTATTGCAGATCTAATCTAATCTAATTTTTCTGATTTTTTTTTTCTAATTCATAGAAACTTTGTACTAATAAAAAGTGGACAAGAAGAAAGTATTAATGATCATAGAACAATGATTTGATTTTTATTAATTATAAACGCACATTCGAATTATGAAGTCAACAAGTGACGAACATACATGTACAATACACTATCACAGACTTATACTGATGTCCTAACTCACTCATACTAGATAAGGCCACATACAATTCTTGCAGAAAACTATAAAGAAGCAGAGTTAGATATTTCTTAGGCCTGACTGTATAAAGTATTCAATTTATACATGTATAAGAGAGCAGATTGCTCAGTAGCGTAAAGCGCTAAGTTGCTATGCCGAAGGTTCCGGTTTCAAATCCACTTGTGATATATAAATTATTTAATCTGTTACGAGCCACGGATGTTAGACCCCTGAGAGGTCATCAGATCCTCCCGGGGCTCACCCAGCATAAAGTCTTCTTTCTTCTTCGATGACGCTACAATAGTGAAGGATCAAGGCCTGCCTATAAAGAGGATTCTCTCATTGGCTAACAACCTGTCGGTTTAGCGTGATGTACAACTCAATTCAGGATTTTGCCAGAAACAGTACAATATCTACTGAATGTATTATAATCAGGGCAAATGAATTAATGTACTGACTCCAAGACTCTTGATGGGTTGTAGTGGTACAGGTTTTTCATATATTCCTAGTATTCTAAAAGCCTCCATTCCACTAATTCATCATTTTTATTGTTGTCCATCTCATTTCCGTTTGCAGCCCTCAGCTACCATTCTTTGCAAATCTTTCCCGTTTGTGATTGTCGATGCGATCTATACGTCCTGCTCATCTCATTTTGATTCCTAGAAAGTTCATCAGCATTTTGTTTTAGGTAGGACATTGGCTACCCTATTCTTCAATATGAAAGAATTGAGACGATCCCAAACTTAGCTTTAACATTCATAATATATTGATTTTAATTACACATTGCGTTTTAGAGATTGGGGAGAGGAAAGAGGAGTAGCAAACACTGGTTTTGTTTGAATGTAATATAATAATAAGAAATTAAATTAATTTATACTAATAAGCTATAGGTTACGGAGGAGAGATAGAAATGCCAAGAACATAGATCCAAGAGGATGAGACGAGAACGAAGCGAACGGTGAAAATCTCCGATCAGATAAGGAGTAAGAGATGAGAGAAGAAGGAGAGATACCGCGTGGTGAGAAAGTCGCGAACGAGGACTAATAATCCTCAACACCAAAGTTGGGTGATCAAAAAAATAAAAATAAATGAGCGCGTCACAAACAATTTTCACATCATTGCACAATAACGTCATTATCTAAGCAATCAGTTTACCCTTCCAATTAATTCGTATGCGTTTTAAACGTATTTTTAACCCCGTTTCCTTTCATTTATGAATTAATTAGATAGATTCATGCCCGCGATTAGAGATATCTAATTACATAAATTGCAGTTATTTTCAGTCTATTATTAAAATTTATGCAATAGCTCATACGAGCTAATGGAAGGGGTCACGCAAGAGCTTTTGCGCTGTCCTCTAATGTATATTACATACTGCTCTCTTTGAAGAATGTATACTTTGCTGATTATTTTTTTCTGCCAACCGGATGAGCTTGAACTTATTCAGAAATAATTAAGCTCTTTGGGTGGCCTTATTAATCCACACAGACTGAAGACCAGACAACTAACTAGGCTATTATCTAATTAGTAGCAATGAGCCCTAAGTGGTGAGTATGGGGGATAATTTATTGAATCCACCATTCCAACCTAGGCCCAGTAAACTAAACAGGGTTTCTTTCTTCTGTTTAGTGATCATTTAGTTTCTTATCCTGTTTAATAGTTTGATTTCGAAACAGTAATAAAAGCTTAATCATATGTTATCGTTAAAGATTAGTGTGTAAGCATCTCTATGATTATTTCTTTACTAGTTCGTAAAGTGTAAATAAATAAAGATAACAACAAGCGTAAATAAATAAAAACAAAACTTAAAGTAAAATATTTTAATTATTTCAAAAAACCTTTACTACTACAATTCATGAAGGTTCTTGGATTCATCGCATGCTAGAGACTGCTATGTTTGTATGACAACAGTTCTGTAGGAGGGTGATTTCCAAGATCACGCTCAACCGCTAGGTCTTCTTCCAACTAAGTTTATACACTTTATAGAGGCTGCGTGAACCCCAGGAGGGTATGGAGATACCATAGGGCCCATCCGTTCCTGTTAACAGATTAAATAGTTCATCTAACACAGCCGGATTCGGATCCGAGACTTTCGGCATTCCAATTCAGCGTATCCACTGTCTATATTGTATTCAAAATGTTGATTATTTTATCTCAAGCTTCGACTAGTTTGGATGAGCTTAGACTGGTTCGGACTAAGTAATTGGTTAGAAAAAGGATGAGACCACTGTGGTATATAGGAGATTTCATAACGCGGAATTGCGAAGCATTCATCCGGTAAATATTATTCAGGTCATAGCGTCAGGATTAATATGGACCTTTAAAGGTGCTGGGCTAGCAAAGAACGAATTTCTAAGACGTCAATAGGCGCTTTAACGACTGGGAAGCGTTTGAGGGATAGACCGCAGCGTAGGTGGGAGCATTGCGCTAAGAGTGATCTTGCGGTTTTGATGGTGCTCCGTGGTGATCACCTCTTTGTAAACATCGGCATCGAGCCTACGGATTCGCTAATCCTTTTATTTTATTTATTTATATAGACTGGTTTAAGTAGGACGGTATGTTAATATAATTTTACTTCTACAGAAGCGGGATTGAGGAAGTTGGTTACAAACCTGTAAGTAAAGAGTTCCAAATCAAATGTCGCTGATAAATTATTTACTATGTAATCAGGATCTCGATCCTCGCATAGCAGATTCTCCTTGGGCCCACCCAACCTCTATTATGTTGATATTCTTAGTTCGGGGAAAAACCTGGTGGTTGAGCGTGATCTCGAACAAATAAACATTCGTTAGCTTAGTAGGATTCTTACCAAGTACTAAATCAATTACCCTCTATCAGTACAGATTATGTTTTTCCTTCGAATCTGTTTAAAGTTTATAATCCAGTAATGGAGAAAAAATTACAGTTTCGGATACAGATACAGTTATAACCTATTTTTGAATATTTTTAATGTTAAGTAAAATTTCGCGTCCAAAGACTTTTAAAAAGCAATTATCAGATAAGGCACAATTACCAATAACGCAGTTAAAGAATCGTATACAAAGAGACAATTTTCTGGTGTTTTAACTGTCAGAAACTCGAAGTACAATTTTTCTTTACACGCTAATAATCAAACTGCTGATTATTGAAAGTTCGTGGCTAAAAATCAGCTGGCGTAAAACTACTTCAAAAGAGTTGGTTAATGGCAACATCAACTGTATTAAATATACAGTTAAACAACACACAAATACATATCTATGTACGGAAATTTTAACGGGCAAAAAATTGGCGTATCCAAGCCAAGATATGCGACAACCGGCGTCAATGTCTGATTTAAAATAAACCAATATCTATCTTTATAGGAACAGAAACGTTTATAGAGAAAGCGAGATTATATAAAAATAAATAATAATAATTAAATATTCAGAAAAGAAACTATAATAAAAGTGTTTATATATTAAATCAAACCTTTCAAGAACTGAGGAGTACAACAGTTAACACATGCCTCCTCCTTGCTATTCCAGAGACCTACTAACACGTGCAGCTCAGTTGGTTGTAGACCTCACAGGCATCTGATTGCTATCTGAGAGTCTGCCAACTTGTGCTTGTCAGATCTTGTAGTATATACATAATAAACATGTTTCTTCACATTATCACGTAAACTCGCAACGAGATGTGAGGAGCAAGCTGAGAACTTCTGCTTACAGGCATTAATGGTCTTCAGTTCTGCTATTTACGTCGGAATGGTTACATCTGTACACTTCAAAATTATTCTTAATTTTATGCGTATTTTTTCAACTTTGCTTCGTTAAATTTGGGACCACCTGTGGTGTAATTAGTTAATATGGGAAGCTTCTATGTCCGAAGTCGGTGCAGATGGCACTAGGATTTTTTTTTTTAAAGTGGTAAAATTTCTTTGTAACGCCGTCCTTCTGAGGACACGTAACATCGGGTCCTGTACCATGTCAGGCATTCGTTAAAGATACCTGTCCTAATTATACCTGGAGAAGAGAAATTAAAGACTCCCACTGTAGCCTAGCCCGATTAGCAGTAACATTAAAAACTGACATTATGAGAACAAACAAACATACCTAAAATCTGTAACATACCGTGAGTAAAAGTATTGCGATCGAAAAAGAACGCGTTTTAAATTTATTTTAAATGAATATTCTTTAAATAAAGAGCCGAAAAATAAAATTTAGCAAAATGGTCTCAGTGTTTGTCTATGCAATAAGTCAAGCTGGGGAACGAAACTGCAAACTTAAAATGAAGTATAAGGTAACTGAAAGTATAAGGTCTTGAAAACGATTCTAAATATAAAGACACTTCCTTATATCAGTTTAAAACCACATAATGTCGAATGTAAACTAGGCATTATTCCCATTGTATATTGTTTATTCAATATATACTATATTTATATATTCAATACAAATATAATCAAAGTACTCTATAGATTGTTTATTCATTTTACGTCACATTATTGTGATAGAGGTTAGTGGACGAAGCTGCAGTGAGAGGTGATAACATGGGGTTTAATTATCGTTTAAATAGTCTGACATGGCTTAAATGCCGAACTTTCATAATTAATATCCCCAAATTACCTTTAATTTTGCTTATTTAAAATTACTGCAACACCCCAAAAAACTAATTATCAAAAAATAAATACAATAAGAATTTAATATTAGTTTAATAATGACTACGACTATGCAACTAAATAAAAATAGTTAACTTTTTCTTTTACAGTTTTTGTGTTGTCATGGATTTGAGTTACTATCTCTTGTGTCTGGGGATCACTTTTGGTATAGTGTTTGCATAATCTTCTATGCCCAAGGTTGCAGGTTCGGAACCCTGCATATTTTTTAAGGCAGTAAGCAATAATAGTTAAGGAATAAAGAATCCTTGGTTATGCATCCTTCAAAAGGGGCGTAAAATAGGGGGACTGTAGGATGGTCCGATTAGCCATAGCTAAGGGATGTTAAGCGAAACAAACAACCTCTTGTTTCTGTCTAAATGGTATGGTATCTTAAATTCATATTCATTTTTTCCTTATTTATCCCTTATAGCTGCTAGAGAACGGTTAAAGGTTTTCATCAAACCTTCACGTTTTATTACCTCTTGAAGAACGCATTTTTCTGATGTAATAGAATACTTAGAACACGTTCGCGGAACATTTCGCCTGCATTTCCTATCTTATCACAAGACATTAGAGTTGTTAACCTCCTTGTTATCGGCGAGGATGTCCGGCGGAAGGGTCCAGCGAGGTCATGCACCCCCGGCCGTGGTGGCAACCAGATGAAAGATGATGTTATCTCTCGAGTAATCGATACTGTCAATCAGCTGTTTCGGGGCTACTGAGTAGGTTATTTGATAGTTTGATAAGCTCTTCGTTTGCAACGGATTATTCACTGCCTTTTGTATCGTAAAAGAAAGTTTAAGAATTTGGACCAGCGTTATGTCGAAGTCTTCTTGCGCTTGTGCTTTCTCTCTGCCTCCCATTTAAGGGATATAGAATATTCCTCTAGCTAAGTAAACGTATGATATCAGTGCATTATTGGTAGTAATATAATATAATGTTTACTTTTTTAAAACTGAAATATTTTTCCCCATTTTTAGAACCTTCTTCCCCTGATTTTTGAAACGTACCCCATCAACTCTAGCTTTTGGTACGTTTATGTTTTTATGTGCGTATGTTAGCTTAAGTATTCTGTATTTTGGTTTTTAAATTTCGTATTGCCCACTTAGGAACACTCAACAGTTTTATTTCTTCCCTTTCCTTGGCTGGCGTTTTCTCTTTCTTCAATATTCCTTCATGCGTTCAGTGGCATGTTTCCTTTGATACACTGCACAAATTCGTCGTAATTTTAATAGAACATAAAATTGCAAATATAAATTCAGAATAGAGCAGAGTAGCGTGAATATATTGACAGCTCTCATGCAATATAAACATTTGGGGTCCAACACTTGTCGCATATATCCATGTTCTGTTCCAATATTGGAGCAGTTCGGTCCACATGCACCTACAAGCATAAACAAATCAATCCATATTAATACTTAATAAGAGCTGGAAAGCTTGTTATCAGGGCTTTAAAAACTAGGGAACTTGATTTGATTGAGACTGTCGGTAGGTTACTTAATATGACACGAGATTTTTATCGTTTTAATGAAGTATTAGGAAAAAGACATACGTCTTATTGCAATGCAGGTTTGAGTTAAATCTGAATCTCATAAAGTTAACTAGATGCTAAATTATCATATTGTTAAATAATTATATTAATGTTAGATGATATACAAAACGGACCAATTATACATCAACATATAAATCACATTTCCACAATTAAGGTGAAGGACAACGTGAATAGAATAATATTTATTTAAAAAATAACTAATAGTATTTTTTATGCTGAAAACATGTTATCTTATACCCTAGGATAAGCCTACCAATATTTTTTAGCAGTAATGGAACATGAGAAAAGCCTCAATAAATAAATAGTGAAAGGCTATCAATTCGCCAAGTCCACATGCATCATCCATCTTCCTGACATCGTAGGCCACGGACTTTTCAAAAGAAAAAATGAGTTGTCTCCGAAAACCTTTATTTTTTCCTAAAAAGTATGGCATATTGATATGGGCGAAAACTCAAAATTATATTTAATATGACTGTTATGGTTGCTTATCATATCGTATTTCGCAGAAACTTCTCATTTGATCATTCTTGAATAAATTTTATCAAGTTTCAAAATGAATCTACACGTACGTTGTTATTTTCGCAACATAAAACTTTAGCACAAAAAAGTTGAACGTGGTATAAGATATGACTATAACAGCTAGTCCTCCCTTTCTTTGGCAACTTCATGGTAACCGAACATAACTATAGAACATGATGGTGGAAAGAGGTTTCGTTTCAAAATTTATGTTAAAACATGATGTTAAAATTCATAAATATGGTATACAAGGTCCATGAATATTAAAGTATAAAAATTGTTTAATTCACTTCTTTCATTTTCCGTGTATTTATAAATGTGAAAAACAAATAATTTGTCACAATTAGGAGTAAGAAGAATTAAAACAATATTTTGATTTCGTTGGTTAAATACACATGTAACCTAAACACCTCAACTTGCTGCAAGGAACCAAGAACCTTCTTCACACTAAAGATAGCCCATTCATGAAAATATCTCACATGAATAATGGATCCTTTTAGGACCAATGGTAGATAGTTACGCGGGAGAGCAGGTGGACAGGACTGCTTGGGATGGACAGCGTACAAAGGATGTGGTGGGCTCAACCGGACGAATGATTCATCATTGTTTCCTTCTCGCCAGGGTAACCAATAGTACCATCCAAAAAAGATACTGATAGCATCACACATCCAAGAACTATTTCTTAATAATAATAATAGTAATATCGGTCTAATATAGTAATATCTAATCCACACGAATGGGGCAAAAATTTACAAGAAAATTCAACCTATTGGATGAAATTGTGCCATAATGCAAGTACATTCTAAACAGCCTTCTTCATAAACATTCCCTTAAGCTATAATGGGATGAATCAATAATTACTGACCATATGATGCGTCACAATAGACCTGATATCCTCCTAATAAGGTTGACAGGGAGGAAAGCTAATATTATTGATATTGCGATCCCTGAAGATAACAGTTTGAACTCAACAATGGGGAAGAAACTAGGAAAATATCAGGAACAGACGACTGAACTGAAAATATTCTACGGTATAGAAAATATGGCGGTGACACCAATAATAATGTCCACAAATGGAATGATCCCGAAATCCACATTGGAGGACCCAAAGAGCCTGGGACTTCTGTCGATGTCCTAAGGGTGGCTCAACGAGCAATTCTCTTGGACACAGTAACAATGGTAAGGTTTTTGAATGTATAATAAATGGTTGGACCTGTCCGCCATCCCAGTTTTCAACATGCGATTGCGTGGAAACACAAATAATAATTATACTAATAACTAAAGACTTAGTGACCCGATTTTTCAATCATTGTTCCCGAATCTCAGGGCATGAATTACATTAACCGAACTACTCATCATCTTGCAATGCTCCCATCTACGCCTCAAACACACTCATTTCACCAAATTCACCGCCGTTTTTGCTATAAACCAGATATTTCGTTCTATTCGAATTTACTTCGAGCTCTTATTTATTACAGGCTTTGTATATATCATATAAAAAGTAAGTTAATGAAGTGAAAAAGGTTAAGAAAGATTAAAAAATAACAAAAATTAAAGAGAAGAGTGAAATAAAGTACGATCATAGAAATAGGAAAAAACTTAAATCTCCAAAATACAGAAAAAATTACAAAACAAATGCAGCACACCTCACTTCAACTGTACAAACAAACTCATCGGCCAGTGATGTAACCGCTTTTAATCAAATAATTTCAAATCATTGCTCAATACGCTTGCAAAGTTATATACTATAGATAAAAGTGAATAATTTTGTTTTTAACCCAGCGAACCTTGAATCAAAACTTTAGTGATACTATCCTGAGCCTTTTGTTCAC
The DNA here is from genome assembly GCA_037127475.1 of Arma custos. Lineage (NCBI taxonomy): Eukaryota > Metazoa > Arthropoda > Insecta > Hemiptera > Pentatomidae > Arma > Arma custos. The sequence continues at coordinate 78,913,309 of CM073763.1, read as the reverse complement.
ATTTCTAGTAGGCTTACCAACTTCTTTGGTATTCCCTCCTTGATGTGGAATCTTAAATTTTTTCGGAATTTATATAAAACTATTTGGTAATATTTGACCGACAGGATTCACTTTCTTCTGAAATCACATCGGTAAGCAACCAAAACTTTCTCGGTGTTATTCTTTGATCCGGCAAGTTAAGAAGGGAATATCTCACACACACTTGATAGGAACTAGCTGCTGTATAATATTCTTCATTTTATTGAAATTTTGACATTTTTAATTTGTAACTTTTACTACTACGTTTTGGCCGTTTTGTAAACAATCACGCCAACCGATTCCATGCAATTCATTTTTATTTTCTGTTTCCTCCAAGTTCCAGCCGGGTAGGAGAAACAGTTCCATTATCGTGTTCTGAGAACAACCCAATGACACAAGATATCTCTTGAACTTTTGATATTATGGTGCAGTTACATCGATATCAACACGGAATGCTGTTCCTGTTTTGTGAAAAAAGGGAAAACCAATGAATCATTTCAGACTTCTTTTAAGGGAATCTTAATCGAAAGAATGAGTTGAAGATTAAAACAAAGAAAAATACTAATGTTCTACAGCCGATCAGAATAGGAAATCGTATTACATGGATATGGTTAAGTTTTCCGATTTAATAAAAACAATAAAATAAAATAAGTGGAAATAGGACAACAATCTCGTACTGCAAATAACTGCATATAACAATCTATTGAATTAATTCTAAGCGCGAAAAGTAATAACAAAAAAATATTTAAATAATCAATCAACACTTAAGTTCTTTCCTGTTCTTCCATTACTCCTTTATTCGTACCCTCTTCCTTTCTTTGGTCTTTGGACTGTCTTTGCTGTCTTCTTTGACATCACTTCCCACTACATCACAGAACCGATTTTGTCCATAATATCCTATGAGTCTACCTGGGTTTCTTTCAGATCGATTTTGACTTGTGTTATCCCGGGTGTAGTAGTCTTGAGCCATTTTATGTATCTAAACATTCTGATGGTGAGTCTGGTCTATGAGAGACTGCTGATGTTGCCGTATAATTTCACTGTCCTTTTTATTTTTCAATGTCTGGTGTGAAGTTGGACAACTTACCTGTGGTGTCTCTGGGGTAAAGGATGTATCCTTCATATGTGTGTTTGGCCCAATAATTTTCCTGATCATATTTTGCTCTTCGTTGAGTATCATTGTAATATAGGATTGTAATTTATAATTGTGTGTTTATGCTATATAGTTAATTTAAAATAAAACAACCTATAGTGAGATACCAATAACACTTTACTGGAGTATTAAAACAGTTTTATAGGTCTAACAAGTACATAACGAGTATAACAATATACTTTCGGCTAACAATGGATTAGATATTTACAAATAATATAAACTTTAGTATTACAGTTTAAATAGGAATAATTTAAAAAAAAAAAGAAGTTAAAATCTAAAAAAACAGAAAAATAACACAAATCGAACGAAACCTAGAACTATCCGGACATGAATAGAACAGCAAGCAATGATCATTGTAACCAGTAGCTTGGAGTGCGTCCTTCCAAATCGGGTGACCTGTTCCTCCTTAACGAGACAGCTCGGGTCCTCGCCCGAGGATTCTTCTTGCGTATCGTATAGTCAATGATGGTACAGTCACGACAGTGAGATAGAGTGGCATTACTGTCACGTCCTCTACACATTGATAGTTAGCAAATAGTGGATGTAGAACAGCTAAATGGACACTTGCAACTTGTAGATCCTCTCAAGAACTAATAGTTAAATAATGCCAAATGTTTGAAACATGTGAACTGGTTACTTCCCGAACGATACATATGACTACATGATTTTAGAAAAATACAATAAAATATTGAATACTAAAACTTTAAATATAAAAACCTACTTCATGGTATTGCAATTTTCGACCCAACCCTCCGAAAAGGTAGACAAGCCTAAAACTTTATCTGTTTTCATATCTTTCGTGACCCCAGAAGTATCAGCTACATCTTTCCACCTCGTCAGCTACAGGATCTACGATCATTTTCTATTGGGATTCCAAACTCTCATCAACTACAAGAGTTTTAAGGGATTATAAATGACAATGCCTATCCGCTACACTGGCTGAAAATCATCCACCAACTGCTGTGCTATTCTACTTAAAGAGAGATATATGCAGGCATATACCTTTAAAATCCTGTGACAGGTTACCCAAAACTTTTACCACGAATATCGTCACTAATTAGTAACTTAGTGTTATAATCACCAACATGGAAGATTACACCCGTAGAAATCTAAAAAGGATCTGGATGAAGGATCCACCAGTGTAATTTTAAATAACTATAAGTCATGACATGTAGCTGTGATGATGTGTTAGTTTCAATTCTATTCCACATATTTATCCAACAAATTCGCAGAATGACTATGGATTGACAGATATGAATGGCAAAAATTAAATAACCGAATAAACTCATCATTTACATGGGTTTATAAATGACTAACGATTAATAATTACCTCTAATAAATAATAATAATAATAATCTCTAATTTTGTATAATTTTATTTTTAGATAGAATACTTGACCCAATTTGGTTACCTACCTGAATCCGACAGAGAGACAGGAAACCTGAGAACTGACGACCAACTGAAAAAAGCAATCGGTGACCTGCAGGTAATGTATAATTTAGTATACTCGATAAAAATTATTAATTAGACATTTTTGTTATTTTTACTCTTGATAACATAAATAAAATAAAAATTTAATGAGACTAGTATAATTTCAAATTAGCACCAATAGTTGTTTGGCGATTAACGCTGAAGATCTAATAAATTAATACATTCAATAAAAACCTGGCGAAGCAATGCGAAGCCATTAGTAGTTTATTATGCTAGATGTAATCTCCACTTGACTCCCTTGATAAACTTTATAAAGAGCTGAGAAGTAGTGGTTTTTCTGTATTCATTACTCACCTGAAAAAACAGGAAGACATAATTTGTTTTGGACTCACATCAAAACAGAATCTTAGCTAAGGTTAACGATAGGCAATATAATTATTACAGTCATTAATTTAATTAACCAATAAATTTTATTTCTATTAAATTTATTAATTCCTTAGAAGTCTTGTATGTGAAACTGATAAAATTCAATCTCATTAATTGTATTTTTGAACTCTTGCAGCATAAGAACTCTTTTACAAAGTAAAATAATTTTAAAATAACCAATTTGATGAATTAATTAATAATTAGGGATAAATCTATTGAATTAATTAATGGTAAATTAAATTCATTTATATGGCATTAAATTAATTAATGAAAGTACTTGAACTATTTTTAAAAATTATAATGAATGATTAAAAGTAAGTTTATATATGTTGGTTTCGACTCAAGTGCTAACGACCGTTTAATCCTTACTAAATAATTTTATTATAATGGCAATAAATAATTCTATAATGTTTATGACCCTTGGATTTAAACCTTCATGTTGGACAACAGGATTTTGAAGAGAAGGACCTAATAATTCTTAAATATTTTTAAGATCGCAGAATGGTTTGAGATCTATTTTTATGCGATATGTATTTGCCTTAATAAATTAATAAAAATCAGTACTCCTAAGTATTTATATTTTCCTTTGAACAAATCTGTTGTGCCGATCATTTGTATCAAGCACCTCTATGAGTGCTACTGTCGATACCCAGTCGTTTTCATACGTCCTTAAAAACATTCATGTAACTGAAATGCGGAGCACTCTTGACGTTTGCCCCGGGCGACATTTGATCCAAACAAGAACTTTCGCTGATAGCTTACTTGAAACCGTTTAAGGTAAAAATTTGTATCGTAACACACTCTATCGAGGACATGACATAAATAATCCACGATCCCAGGTATAGCCTTTCTCACGACCCTGCCCTGGATAGATGTTTCACCGAACCCCATCCGACATCTGGACTATCGGGTTCCCAACGTCACCTATGATTCACCTTGAGGTCTAAGAAGAGCTCTTGCAGATCTCCCCTTGAACCGGTTCCTCAGGATTGCACCTTATTTGTTCAAGACCTTCTGGTGGTTTGAACCTTCTCAAGGACTCTTGCATTTCGCCGACCTCCAGGTATTCGATATTGGTACAGGGACTTAGAGGTTACCATAAACGGTGCTTAAATGCATAACTGATTATGATCATTTCATTCTCAGTAATTGGTTGTCAACTCGTTATCATGACCACCGACCACTTAAAAGGAACTGTTACCAAACTGTGATTTTAGATATAATCGTTCCCGAGAAATTTAATGTCTTAATAACAGACGGGTAGAGGACACTTTATTAATTTATTCAAAAGTAATTATTTGAGATACCTAAAATGGAAGCGCTCTCACAACCTTATTCCATATCTTAATTTGCATTGAATAATTAAAGATAACTTTCACATTTTATTTTTTTACTACATGTTTATTTCATCTTCATAATAATTATATTTTCATCCTGTACCACTGTGCGGTGTGAGGAATTCCTTCGGATGAATGTTTATATAGATTTTTTAAACGAAAGTAACGTTCCAGTTTAATTTTAAAAATGATACCCTTCTCAGAAAAAGCTCTGATTCAATAGGAAATGTGTTTGAAGCATAATCTTGATTGTATCCAAAACAAAAAGTAATAATAATAACATACGAGTATAATTTAGGTAAAACTAAACTTCTTCGAGCTAAAATCATTATTTTACTCCATAACAATAATGCGGTGACAAAACCTCTTCAGCTAGGTTGCTCCGTTCTAACTTACATAACATGATATTCTCGGACAAATTGCATACCTCATAAAAAAATTCGAAATATGAGTTATATGCTATAATTTTGCAACAAAAGCTTAAAGCATAGTAGACTCAGTACATAGGACTTTTTCATCATTTTTCTACAACCTAGATGTTTACAGGGTTGTCATCTACTCCGATGCCCGGTCTTTGAGAGTTGCTTCCAGTAAGCTTTCGGATCTCAGATATTGGGAACGGGGAAATAATTTCATGCGAATATCGGGTAATATAATAAAAAGAATAATCATCAAATCATGAATTTATTGATTAAAAAATAAAACGATGTATCCAAGTTATTCTATCATTGACTCTTTTAAAACAACCTAGCCAACGGTTACGAAACTAATCTTTCAAAATATAAACCGATTTTCAAAATATAAAACATTACTCTACCTGCATCCTATTTATTATATTATATAAACATACTGTACTTTACTAATACTGTAGTTATGACCCTCAATAGAATCAAGTGCTCACGAATTTTAAACGTTTACAAACCATCTTTATCCGGTTTTCCACGCCAGGGATCGAACGAGTCGTTGAATAATGATGAGCTCTCAGGACGTGAATTGGATTTCACGGACGATACGTTCTGTAGCCGAACGGTTTCTGATTGATCGGGCGTGTAGTCGATTATAAACGTTGAAGAGAGGAAAGAAAGAATAAAACATCCGGCATGGTCAAGTATTAGTAGAGCAGTTGATAGAAAATTAAGGCGGAATTTTTGGTTATAAAAAGATAATTAAATAATATGTAAATTAATTACCAGTATGGATAACTCACATTGATTCTTTGAAACCCTATATTTCCTTCCTTGCGGTTTATTGTACAACCATTGTTATAGTACAACCATCAATCACGGCTATAGGCAAATTCGGATGACCATTCGAAGTGAAACATTGTAACGTTGGAGTGCTTGTGAAGAAGATTATAAATATCCAGTTTTTGTGAATACCACCGCTGATTTTACTTCACTCCATTTCGTTTTGCTATTTGCACTCCAGTGAGTATCTGAGTAGTTATGCCGAAGGTTGCAGTTCAAATCCGGCTGTGGCGGTTAAATTATTTAATTTGTTAGTTATCTTTGGTTAGACCCTCTATGATTTGATGACCCTCACCAAGGTTCACCCAGCCTCTATAAATTGAGTGCCCTGAATTGGCGGGAAACCAGGCCGTTAAGAGTAATCGTCGACAGATCACCTCCCTACACAACCGTTGTCCTGGAAACAGAACTGTCTCTACCATGTATATATAGTGTAATAATGGATAGGGATATTGTTGAGGTTCAATTAGGGAAACGAAGTGCAAATGACAACAAGTTCCTGGACTTGGAAAATAAAAAAGTCAATATTGATCCTAAATTTTTGCTTAAAATACAAGTGGTGTCTTTTGGATGACAATTAAATACAATATATAATAATTATATAACATAATAAAATATCAACAACAATGAACGCTTAATGTTAAACGATTGGATAGTAATATATTTTTCCTGTACCAATTACGTGTATATAATTGAGCCTATAAAATGCTGATGAAGTGCCTAATGCCTAATTGAATCTAATTGATTTATAATCTACTTAGATTAATTTAATAATGTACACTATCAATAAGCGGAAATTACTTACTTAAACAGATAGGCTGTTTAACACAATGTTTACATAAAGTTAACTGTATATCAGAGTAGAAATGCTTTAACAAGGTGGACACTTGACTAACAATACAAGAGGCCTCACCTAGGTCATGGTAGAGAACATGCCGGCCACTCCCTTGCTTCAATGTGCTCTGGTGTGGCTTCCTCTTAACCTAGGTTGTCACTTTACCATGCTTTGTAAGCCCTGTATATAATATATAGAAGGTTGTCACGCGTGAAATGGCTTGGTTTTAAATATTAATGGTTATCCCAGGGGAGCCCTTTAATTTTTAAATAAATTTTCAATTTAATTTTAAGGAAAATTCAAGTAGCTAATTTGAAGGTAAAGTTGCGTAGCTGTAAGGTATACTGTAGCGGTGTCACTAAAGCCGACCCACCCATTATATTGCTACAGTTTTTATAAAAAAAGAGTTTACATTCAGTGCCAATTTCATTTCAAAATCAGATTTTACTTTAACTCAATCGAAATCTGTTTCTACTTTCGATGAGCAAGGCTAGTCTATATAATAATTAAATATTTTTAAAATTTGAGTGTCTAATAATATTTTTTTAACAATAATAGTGTTTTAAGAACTATTTTTGGATGTTTGAAAAAAAAAAAACCTGTGCAGGGAGGTGATTTGTCCAAGATCACGCTTGAGTGCCAGATTTTTCTTCCTTGTTTACGGTAGCAACTTTATAGAGGGTGAGTTAGCACCAAGAAGGCCCTAGATCCCATAAGATTCATTTCTGGCCGCCAACAGATTAAATAAATGTGCCAGAGAGTGGGATTTTAACCCAGGACATTCGGCACGGCGACTCAACACTACCTCTGTGCCACTCTACTAAAAAATCTAATTTTTTCTTCTGGAAAAACAATTTTTTTTTTCGAACTCGAGACAATACATTTTTTGTTTGTTTTTTCTTTATATCTAGTATTAACTCCAAGTGTCCTAATTAAATGATTTCGTTTTTATTGTGTAGGAAATTCAATAACCCATCCGACATAATTTGTAATTAATTAAATATAAATAAATAACACTTTAGTACTTCTGAGAATTGCAGTAAATAAAACAAAAAAACAAAACAAGAAACTGGACTAGGAGGTTCGTGGAAGGGATGTCAGAGCAATGTATCAACTTAACGTAATTCTGGCCCTCGACCAAGTAACTCTCTAGACCTGACCTTGTGCAGCTCACTAGGGCAAGGGCGGAAAAAACAACAACAGTGAATTGTCTTTGAAGATCATAAAGACCAAAGTCTGTGGTTGAAGAAGAAAGATGGTGTTGTCGATAAGATATGTCAGGGTCTTTTTTGCAGTTGATGGAAAACAGTTTTATTTTATAGTCAATTTCAATGTGAAATAACGGAAATTTTATGAGCAATTGAAGGTCTTCATAAGTGCTTGAGAGTCACAAGTATGGGTATCCACTCCCTGATGAAGACCTACAATATGGGTCGAAACGTAGGTTTATAATTACTTAGTATTAAAGATACAATTTTTGACCTCCGCCCAGATCAATTTTTCCTCCGTTTGATATAATTAGTTTTGTTTTAATTATATTATATTGGATTTTGTTTCATTTAAGAGGGTTTATCTGTTTCTTCCATTGTATACATTAATTATATAACAATAGACTAAAAAAACCTCTACCGCTTCAACACATGAAGGTCCTTGGATTGAGTACGTGATAGAGGCTGTATTGAACTTAGAACAATGGTTGTGCAGATGGTTAGTTCGAGATCACGCTCAACCCCTGGTTTCCTCCCCAGTTAATGATGTCTACTTCATAGAGATTGGGTGAGTTTCAGGAGGATCTACAGATCCATCTGCAACATCGGGATTTATACCCGGGGCCTCAGAGCTACTGAGCTACCCTGCTCCCATTAATTGAATAGTATATTTATATTTACTAGAAAAATAAATTTATCTTTTACTAAAATATATTATTTTATATTGTGTTATTTACCGAAACAAGTCGAAATAATATTTTTTTTTCTTCCTAATCAATGTTTTTTATTATTATTTCCCAATATAGAAATAGGAAACATAAAGATGTTTTTCTATCTCATTTAAAATTAATTTCATATTTCTTTATTTTTTGTGATATGGGCCATTGCATCGGTTTTTAAATAAAGAAAAATCGGAATCCGAATATCCAGATGAAAAGGGGAAATAACTATTCCAATCCGATTTGAAAAAAAGATAACATGGGACTGCTCTCATACAAAATTATTCCCTCTGTTTTCAGGAAAGGCAGGAAATGGAAAAGGAATGCAAAATAGACCAACAACTTGATAATCTCTTGTGTTTTCCCGTGCAAGAATAGTCAACCAAAAATATTATTCTATTGTAAATATTATAATATTCTCGAAAATAAAAATAATCATGAATTTTACAATGGAATAAATAGTATAATAATGGGAAATGCGTGTATTGCGGTAATCATTTTGTCAAGAAATAATCGTTTCAAGTAACATTTCGAAGTATAGATGATGTGCGAACCAGCGTTAGGTCAGTTGGGAGAGCACCACGCTAGAGTCGTGGGCAACCCGGGTTCCCATTCCGACATATCTTTTCTTTTCAAATAAAAATGTTTAAAAGTTATAACAATTAATAAAAAATAAAATAAAATAAATTATAATAATGTATAATAACGTAAGTTAACAAGATCCTAATATAAGTAATGTACAATGAACATTCTTTCCCTTGTATACTTCGCAAATTGCGTGAACACGGGGATATAGGATCGGTGAAGAGAATGGATTTGTCTGGCCGAGAAGCGAGCCAGGTTAGCTCAGTTGGGAGAGCACCACGCTAGAGACGTGGGCGACCCGGGTTCGAATCCCGGTCCTGGACATATCTTTTCTTTTCAAATACAAATGTTTATATTTAAGGAAGAAATAGTTGGGGGTGCAGTCAAAGAAAACACCAAAATATTTCTTCAAAATTCACCAAAATCTCTAACACAAATGTTTATAGATGATGTATGTTTGTTGAAGCGTTCATTATATTTTACATTATACGTTCAGAAAATCAAAAATGATACGAATTAATAGTAAAAACTTTGTGTAACTCAACTCTAAGCGGTAACCTGCAAAACTGATATCTTAAATACTTAGTTATACCACTTACTTAGTAGTTTTGATTAAATACAAGCATTTTAATATTTTTTGTCATCCATCTTTACGTTTTGGAGGTAGGTTTCATCTTACTGAACAGTAAACATTCCACAAAAAAAACACTATCATATTGCACCCTCGGCGGAAGCTTTGAGATAGTAACGCCCTCTACTTCCTGCGTAAGTAATCAACAGCCTTAGCGCAATATCTATACACGGAACCCTACGCCCTTCTCACACGCAAAAAGATCTCTTTCTTGTCTATTTAAAATGTTGTAATCTCAATAATTTATGGTCTATTAGGCATTATATCTTGATCAAAGTTTATACGATTAAGGTATGATTATTTGTTCATTAAATACGATTTTAAAAGTTGCTAATTACTTTATGGATTAACAGGAGTTCGCGGGACTACCACGCACAGGGAGGATAGACGGGCCAACCAGCGAGCTGATGACTAAGCCGAGGTGCGGTGTTCCTGATCCTAAGCGGGGAAGGAAGAAGAGATACGCGGTGCACGGACAGACCTGGAAGCACACCAACCTGACATGGAGGTAAGAGATTCATAATGGTATAATATAAAAGTATAATTAAACCAGATCGCCATATTTTTCAATCTCTTTGGTACCGGAAAAAAATGGGTAGATTTTAGTTAGATTCGATTCGATTGAGTCGTTATTTCTGGAGAAGTTTTTATTTCAAACAGACGATAAAACTACGTGTACAATGAATGCATCTTGTGTAGAGCGACATATTAAGTTATAGCTACTGACTTTGACAATAATTTGATATTTTACATTCAATTTTTATTTCTTTGCAATTTCCTGGTATTCTATTGGTCTTATTTACTCTTCTATTTTCACCATCATCAATACGTTCTTACAGTGCGTCTTACTTCCATTTTTTAAATGATTCTGGTATGGTACCTCTGACGTTTTCAAATCCTTGCAGCCCTTCTCAGAAAATCCATTTCTACTCCTTGAAATTTTTTCTTTCGGTTCTCCATGCCTTTGTACCATTTAATAATATATTTTCTAACAATGCTTTCCAGATTTTATATGTCTATTAGATAGACATTGAAAATTCTCCACTATTTTTTTCTTCATTTTCTTTCAATTTTTGCCCTCCTTTTGTGCCACTATTTTGTAATATAGATCCTAGTTAAGAAAATTGGTCCATTTTAGCCAGCTTTCCTAATAACATCCCCTTGTAATTATATAAAGTCTTCCTTGTTCGTCACACCCATTCACCCGCCAATAATGCAGTTATTATTTTTTTTTTAATATGAACACCCATCAAATCTGGAATCCATTCATCAAATGTCTCTTCGGATTTCGACCGTCTCGTCAAATCATTTGCCAACGTTTCGCTATACATGCTCGCTTCCTCAGGGCTTAATCTGAGACCAACAATAAAACACGAAAACTCGATGAAAGCAAAAATCTGGCCGAATGATGAGTCATAAACCACGCAATGATGATACTGTTAAACTTACTTGAGGTAAGAATAACATATTTCGTAGTAAACTAATTTACTAGACAATGATAATTGTCAATTCATTAAAACATGTGTTTGCTTGGAGTATTTGAAGCGCAAAAGACATTCTATATTTTTTAACATCTTTCATTAGTTTAAAAAACCACAAGATATTGGCTTTTTGAAGGTTTATTTTTCGAATCGCGTTAGGTTTTCAGAAAACATACGAGATCCAATTTCCAGCGCTAACAACTTTTTCAGTAGCACAAAAGATACGAAGCAGGGAGAGCTGTATAAAAGTGATAAAAGATGCAAACTGGTCCGTAAATAGTTCATGAAAAGGGTTCGTTAATAAAAGTGAGTCGGGAAGAAGGTAAGTATATTGAAGCCCTTTAGTACTTTTCTCTAAGGCTCCTGCCATATTTTCTCTTCCTGTATTCAGTTTTTTTTTATATATAAATTTTCAGGAACGCGGAATGACTAGGAGATATCACATTTAACATCTTTTTGAGTCTTGTCGGATTAAAATTGAAATGTGTTTATCAAGTGAAAATTGCAAAATTTCATTTCAATTTGTTTTTAACAGTTTCCTTTTTTTGCATGGTTGGTAATCCATGCCGACTGACTGTGGTTTGTGAGGCCATCCCAGTAAGTAAGTAATGGTTTCCCTTAAAGGGATGGAATTGCCTACGTTAAACCTCCAGAACCAATATTGCATAATAAAGGTTTAATATCTCAGGGACCGTATAAGAAAAAAAACGAGCCTTTACTAACCTCAAGAGATATTACAAACTTCTATATTCAGTAAAACCTTCATAATCAATAAAGCAATAGCTACATACATAACAGTCTTTCGGCTTTTACAATCATTTTATAAATTTACTTCCTCTTACAAATCCTAATTTGGTCTTAAATCAGGACATGTTTTCAATTTTTGCATTGTATATTATTTCTACAAAAACGAGAGCTAAATTTTTTTTAAATATACTTATTTTTAAAATAATTATATTAAGTTAAAATGCATAAACGAATAATATTGTGTTTGTGAGTGGAAAACCAAATATTGAAAAATAGTAAACTAACTACAAATACCCGCGAGAAATGTACATAACCGATTTTTTCGTAAAACCGTTCAGTACATTCCTCTCTCGGAATAAAATGTTGTAAAGTGATGCTGAAGAACATTAAGTCAATTTACGCGATTTTGATTAAGTGGCACTTTTATTTGACATATTAGATCCAAAAATTAATTGATGGTAATACATTAAAATTGATGAACTAAAACTAAGAAATAAAATAAAATCCATTTAATTCATAAGGTACAACTTAAGCGCCTGGACATTTTAGTACCGCTTAGCTTATGAGTGTTGCGGGATAGCATCGTTTCTCCTAGCTTTGTTTGCAGACTCAAGAGAGGGTGAAATCAAGTCATTGAAACTGTACATGATTTTAAGCTGTTGAAGTATTCAAAATTATATTAAAACTTATAAAATGAAAAATTATTATTATTTAGGGCTGATGAATGCATCTAGTCGATGTAAGATGTATTTAGGTAGAATTTTATGAAGAATTGTGATCAATGAAGAAAAGTACAATATTAAATTAAACTTATTTAAATAGATAATAATTTGTTATTATTTTCTCATATTTTTGTTATTCCTATTTCGTTATTTATCTATTCACAATAGGCTATTAAAACCGCTAATATTTTTTGTTAATTTTCTGATAAATCATTATGAAGTACATTTAATTTTTCTTATTATCGCATAACATAATATTTTTTACAAAAGACTTTGTTGATTTCTTCTGGTTTAGACCATTTAGATAAATTTTTCGCCAACATTTCGCCAACCATGCTGCTGACTTCTTCAGGGCTGAGATGAGAAAAATTTATCTACACGGTCTAAACCAGAAGAAATCAACAAAGTCTTTTGTAATAATAGTGGTCGTGGAAACCTAAAAGAATATATATTTTTTATTTCATTTTCTTGTTGGTATATTATTTATTTATAATTTTTGTTCATCTTATTTTAACACTTTGACACTGATAACAATTTAACACTTGTTACTTCCTTTTCCTACATTGACCACACCCCTTTGACAAACTTACTATTAAACTTCTTTTTTTTCTAATATAATCTCATAATAGTTTTTAATATTATGCAAAAGTTCATGTTTCAAAAGTTACAATTTTGAAACTCAAATCTAAACTTCTTTTCAGAATTAAAATATGAAGCAAAAATTAAAAATAATGAAGCGAAAATGTTATTGAAAACAAATGAGAAAAAGTTTGTAACCTTGCAAGTAAAAATATTTAAAACAAAAACTCATAATACTCCATTAATTTTTCATATCATATTAACTAATCAACCTCTTAGGTCCTAACACTTTCTCTGGGTAGGTGCCTTTATGTGTGGCCAGTTAGGCTGGCTTTATGGTATGCAACGGTTTCAGATTTTTAATTTTTTTTTTTTTTTTTTGCTCACAACAGTGAATACTATTGTTAAAATTCCATTCCCAACCATATTTTTGAAACTATGTCATCAGCAGACTCATATACATGACTATTAAAAGAAACTATTTGGACATACAGATTAGAGCTTTGAGGCTCCTTTAAGCCATAAAATTCCTCTTGTATCCAATCAAAAATCCTTCCTAAAATCCTCAATTTTCCATACTTTTTAATGAATAAAGTCATCCATAATGACTAAAATGTCTCATTTGTCGCTGGTTTAGAACCTGATTTCAATCCTTTCATGACAAACTTTATTCTTACTCAGGCCACTAGTTTTGGTGAGTAGTTTCATCAGATTTCGAGATAGTACTCCTGGATAGTCTTCGCCTTTTAGTGTTACTAAATATTATGATATGACAATTACAAAAATTATAATTTTGTTAATTATTATTTGTATATTTCAGGGAAACCTGAATTATTGAAGAATAATTATTTAACACTTAAAAAGGAATATTCTCCTGAGAGATAGGAATGATTTTAATTAGTGTCACCTGTGGCACTCTGATTGGCCCAGAAGAGTCTCACTTAGCATCTAGTCTTCACATAAAAAAGGTTATTTTTCTTAGACTTAATCTTATGCTTCCAAGACCTCCCCACATACCAGGCGGATATTCCTGAATTTGCACTTTTGTTGCCTCTAAAAGTAATTATAATTTGGGAGCATTTACATGTCCTGATGAAACTAAATGGGTGAATTTCTTTTCTTTTTTTCCCACAAAGTAACCTACATACTGTGGTAGACATTTTACATTGTTTGGAGTAACACTAATAAATTCCTAAGGGTTCCTTATTATTAATGATTCTAAAAATTGATTTCCATCTATATAATCGGTATATTTGCTGTTTATTTTGGTCCATAATATACAAAATATACTGTGCATGTATTGTGAGCTGTTTTTTATATGAAAGTTCCAGACTTGTTGTAGTTTAAAAAAGTAATATATTTCCAGAACTTTACTACAAATATCAAATAAATATGATCACTCTTGAACACAACTCATAAGATAACTTCTTTTTAGCTACAAAAAAGTGTTAACTGCCTCTCAGTGGATGTTCCTGATAAAACATTTAATAGAATGTTCTGCTTTAAGTGTTAAATATTATATAGATGCGACACACATCTCAAAATCAAAATTTTGATGCTACTGAATTTCTTTGAATTCAGTGCAGTATTGTTATTTTTTTCATGTATTTGTCATTAGAAATAATCAGGTTTATGACAGAGTATGATTTATATTGGTTTAAATGCTATACAAGAGGATCTTTTTTTGATTTTAATCTCTAAAAGTACTTTGTGAACCAAAGCAAAATGTGTTAAACTCAAAATATTTAAAAATTATCACAATCATAAAAATAATCAATATAAAATAAATAGATTAATAGGTATTGTTTGTGCTGTAATTATTTTAACAAAATACTCAGATACGTGTACAATTTTCGATATAACGTCTCTTGGAATTCATACAATTTTTCACATTCATAAAACACAAGTATTTAACTACTCTTAGGCATGTTGAAAAATTAATTGAGGAAATGAGAAGTACTTAGTTTTTACAAAAGCAAAAGAGTAAGATTGATATGAGTCAATGGGTACTTTATTCTCTATACTATATATATATATATATATATATATATATATATATATATATATATATATATATATATATATATATATATATATATATATATATAAATAGCATAAGTATAACATGAATCTCTTATATTAAGTTGTTACAACTATAATCATGAATTAACTATAAATTCTGACCCTGGAGTAGTCTTTTTCTTTTTGTTCCTTTTGTTTGGTTTGCCACTCTTCACACAATGGAGTTCGGGATGTCCAACCCTCCTAGTGGAATAGTGCTCTTGTTAAATTTTCTATTTGTATTTCAACATCTGCTATTATGTCAAAAACAGTCTTCCTGGTTTAATGATTGGGCAGTACTGAGAGCTCTCTCTTTATAATTTACAGGACTTCAAATTCTGTACTGATTCTTATAAAATTCTGTAAAAATTCTTCCAGCCAAAGTCTCCTTGCATTTCTTTTGTTTACATCCAAGGATGTAAATACTGTATTGTTATAAATCCTGAAGTTGGAATACTTGATAATGAGTCTTCACCTCGTATACTTCATTAGGGCAAAAAACATCTGCTTGCTGCTCTAAACATTGACTTAATTTCTGTTTATTGTACATCTGTTTATATAGTTTGAATTCTCGAAATTTAATTGAGATTTCTTCTCAAGAAGTCTCTTTGATTCTTGTTTTTTTTTCTTCTTTATTTTTCATATTTTTTTTTACAAAAATATATAGATAAATATTCAGCCATTAAACATAGTTTAAAATCTAATTGTTTACTCTACATTAACTAATTTTTAACTTTCTATAGTTAGTCTACATTTCAGAAAAATAAATTGTTAGTAGCTATAAAATTCTTTTAAAAAACTATATATTATGATAATTTTATGAAAACTTTTTAATTAAACCATTTTAAGTAGCTTTGAGTCTTCTTTGTACATTGTTTTTCAACACTTAATGTTTTAATGCATAGTCTTATATTTTGTATGTGTGTGACGTAATTATAAAACTAATAATAAAGCTGGGAATTTTTATTTTTAATATAAATGTTGCCCGTGTTAAAAATTCACTCCTTCAATAAACATAAAAATATATGTTCTTTAAACAGAAATATATTTCTAATAGTTTCCACTATTTACAAACCAAATTATGGATTGGCTTTACATGGTGCAATGTTGAATTAATTAACATTAGGAGAGGGAATGTTCAAAAGTCTATGTATTTTTTTATTGAAATGATTTGAAGTAATTTCATTACAGATGTATGCTTTAATGGATTTTAATCATAATATAACATATTTTTACTACACACTGATTAGAAATATCACATTACAGGCACATTACTGAATACGAGTCAATTTATTAAGTAATGATAAGTTTTTAGTTCGATATACTACTCAAAATTTTAGTTTATTGGTAATACATAGTCAAAATTTATAACTTTAGTGTCATTTTGAGAACTTTAAATAGGCTAAAAGACAATTAAATTATAATACATAATTAACACGGAATAATTCAAAGAAAGATTGAATATAGAAAAACATCAAATTGAACTCAATTTAATTCACAGTATAGGAGATTAGTTAAAAACAGTAAATATTTAGAATTTTTTTTTTAAAAAAGAAAGTAAGTTATTTAGATAACTCAGGTCTTCATTTGTTACAATCTGTGTTAAAATTAATAATTATATAAATAAAAGGCTTAAAAAACCAGAAGGGTCAATGCTAATAATACCAATAGCTGTTTACATACTTCCTTCCCAGCATTACCATTCAAACCCAAAAACCATAAGACCACACTTTATGTATTGCTCTCACCTACACTTCAGTCTATCCTTTGGATATTTACCATCTGAATCAGCTATAATCATCTTTTTAGGAATTTATTTGATACTATTCCCAACAAATTTACTACCCCATATCAATGGCCATACAGTTGGAAGAGGTATAATTTTAGAAATTCTGATTTCCATATACTAGGACGAAAATCATGAGCTAAGTAATATTGAGACCACAGAATAACTTATAGCTTTCAACCCCACTTTTATTTCCTCTTTAATTTTGTTTTTTTAAGTATCATATATCCTAAGAATTCAAACTTCTCAACATGTTCAAACATATCCCCTACTTTGATATCACCAAAATTACTTCCGTATCTGTTAATAAGCATATACTTTGTCTTAATCTAATTCACTTAGGTCCATATTTCATTGCTGGCATTTTTCAATATTACATTACTAAAATAAATAAAAAGAAAATAGTTTACTATAAAGTTAGCCATATCATGAACTGTAATACTTAAATAAATTTAAATTTAAATCCATCACAGAGAAATCATTAGGACCTAAGAGGTTGATTAGTCAATATGATATGAAAAATTAATAGGAGCAACCTTCAGCTATTGAAAATTTTAGCCTGCCAATAAAGACATATTAATAATGAAAATGCAAATACAGTATAAAGTATAATACAGCTATAGAGACTCATCAGACGCAATACAAGTAAATTATAAAATAATACACAGCATTATGCTATTATTCAATCATTCTGATTATTGCGAAAAGATGGAACGTTCATGACACAATTGTCCGGGGTCATCAAATGCCTAAGCTCCGCTTACTGTCTAAGGTGTAGCAAATATACATGTAAGGAGCACAAAACTTTACCTATTTGAATATTGGCACATTTTTACAGTTCAGTCTTAAGTATCATTCAATCAACAATCCCATAAGAGCAAAACATTCTCTCTCATCTATTGCCAAATTTGCTTTGCTTTGGTGACATAATCAAATTTGTATTATCAAAGGAAAAATCGGAAGCTGCTTAGTTATAAGTAGGGCCCGGATTTATATGCAACAAAGACTATCAAAATATGCCTTAAAAAGTACCAAAATATGGAATAAAAAGTATGATAACATGCAATATAAAATGCTAACAAAATGTGAAAAATAGGTAATTATGATAAAATATTGGTCCATAAATACACAAAAAAACAAAATATTTTTATTTGCATTAAATGACAATATTTACAATTTAAATTTTTCATATTTCCAGTTTTTAAAATTTATAATAACTAATGGTATGGCATTAACTTTTGTTCTGAGTATTTGAACTAATTTAAGGCCATCATCAAGAGACATGTTTTGTTCTTCTAATCTTTTTATTAGATCAACCAAAAAGCTTAAATTAGCTTCAATGAAAGCCAATTCGTTCAGAGTTGTGGGCTTATTGAGAATTAGATTAAGTTTTAGCACGCTTTGAGCGTCATCAATTAATTGTATTTCTTCCACTACTTCTTTAAACTAATCAAAATTTTCAGCATAAAATACTGCCGAATTGCAAGCCATGTGCCCTACCTCATTATAACAGGGACATGGTAAAGGCTTTCCAGACATTTTTTCATAATATTTATTAATTCTTGAATAAAAACATCAATCCCAATAAAACTGTAATTGTACCTTTTACCAACAAAAGGATACTGAGGGAGCTCAACCCCCCTAGGATGAAAGGGATGAGCATTCAATTTAGCAAGAAGGTTAAATACCTCAGTGTTATCATGGACAATAAATTAAACTGGAATGAACATATCGATTATGTTACCAAGAAAGCCACTAGAATTCTGTAGAATTGTAAGAGCCTTTGTGGCAACAAGTGGGGAATTAGTCTCATGATGGCTCGTTGGATCTACACAGCAATAGTCAGACCTGTGCTAACCTATGGCTCAATAGCCTGGTGGCATTGAGCTGGTATCCAACAAAATAGATCAAGGTTGGAGAAGGTGCAGCTGCTCGGGTGCATCATGATCTCAGTGATGAGAACCACCCCCTACCGCTTCACTGGAGAATATATTTGATTTATTACCTCTTGGTATTCTAATTGAAGCAGAGGCATTGAAGACTGCCTACAGGCTAGTGCAGGTGCCTTCGTTATGAAGGACCTCAAGAAAAAGGTAATCAATTTTCTCACTGACAGGCAGGCAGCATGCAATGCATTACAAAATGCAGTAACGAACTCTAGACTAGTGGAGGAATGCTGTCTAAGACTTGATGAACTAGCTGTACATAACAGAGTTAACATATTTTGGATCCCTGGGCACAGTAATATACCAGGAAATAAAAGGGCCGACAAATTGGAAGGAAAGGAGCAGTTATTGCTCCAATTGGACCAGAACCATGATGCGGGGTTCCCCTTCACCTGGCTAAGGATACAATTACCAAACTAGCCAAGAGGAAGATAAAATCATGTTGGGATAGAGCCAAGATAAGGCATACTAAACTTTTTATAAAGGATCCCAATGATAATCTTTCTGAGAAAATCAAGCCGATCACATGTCGAGAACCGACCTCAAAAGTATGGTTGAAACCATCACTGGGCACTGTAAACTCAGGAAACACGTGCATCGCTTGGGCATTGAACAAGAACCTCGGTGCACAGAGGAGGACGAAACCCCCTGGCACGTTCTCTTTGAATGTATAGCACTAAGTCGAAAGAGGACCTTTGCCCTGGAGGACACAAGGAACGTCAAGAACTGAGATTCAAAGACTATCTAAAATATCTCAGAAGTCTATCCCTAGGTTAGGGATCTTTAGGACTCAAGCACAATGGGCCTTTTTAGGCCGAAGTGCATAGTAATAAATAAGAGTCACACATAAATAATAATAATAATTCTCGAAGGGGCTTTAAGAAACATTTTCTTGCCATTTTTTACGAGTTTATTAATGTTTGGGTAAATTTCTCATATTTTTTCTGCTAAGTGGTTCCATGCATGTCATGTGAACCATATTTGGGAAAAATACTTTTAGAAATTTGCCAGCCTTAACCATATATGGAGTATATATTGTATCTGTGAACTACCAAATCAATTAACTGCCACACTCTAGGGCAAAGTTCCGAGAAAAACTTCTTAGTATCTTGTGTTACAAATAACACATCCAGGACTTAATATGAACCTTCAATATTAGGCAATATGCGAATATTTTTTTCTTTAAATCGTAAATTAAAATAATATTACTGTTTGATTCATAGTTAAACCTATAACTTATAATGTGATAAATATTAATTAACATAAAAATGATCGTCTAATTAAAAAAATATGTGAGAAATCAATAAAATGGTAGAAAATATACACGATATATGCATTTTAGGCCTAAATATGTACAATAGCCAAATTATGGCCAAATATGCAACGATATGAAACAAAAAAGTGATCATAAATGAGTTAAAACCAGTTGTTTCGTAATGGTATCAACTCATCTTATTAATATACTGAATCAGAAAAAATATGCAATTGCCTATAAATCCGGGCCCTAGTTGTAAGCATCATTCATTACTTTAATCCTTATTTGTATTTTTTCAACTTGAATTAGTTCAGCAAAAATGACTAAAATCTGAAATAAATGTTAATATATTATTTTTAATATTTGTATACAATTTTATATTTTTAATATAAATTCAACATTTTTGACGGAAATAGTCATGAAATTCTCTTGCACAAGTCAGGCATCACAATGATAAATTACTAAACAATATATTTAAATACTAATGCTTATTTAATTTGATTCACAGGTTAAAAATAAATTATTTCTTACCTTTCTGCTTTTCTTCCAAGAGACTCTTCAGAAAGAACAAACTGGATACCATTCCCCCTGCAATAATTTAAAATATTTGTTTTAGTTAATTATTATTTTTAATTGAAATGAATCAAGCTATTAATAATTTTATTTAACTATACCTCGAAAATAGAAAAAAAAAATCTATTTAAAACCAAGATAAAGATAAAAGGTTAGGTAAAACATCCAAGTAAGCTACTTACAGTGGATCAAAAAAGTATTGGCACACCCTCATTTTCCTGAATTGTGGAAAGAAAAAGTCTGATATAACTGTGAAAACAATTTTATTATATATATACATAGAAAGTAAAAGTAAATTAACAGACACATTTCTTAAAACAAAACATTTAATTAATTAGCATGGAAAATATCAAAATTGATAAGTCCAAAAATTATTGGCACACCCTCCTGCTTTTGCGCTATGCAAAAATCATAATATTTTGTTATCATCCCTTTTGCTTCTATAAGTTGCAGTCTTGATGGCATTGATGAGACAAAATTTTGGGTGATTTCCAGTCTGATCTTGACCCACTCCTCAGCTAAAACTCTTCTCAGGCCATTTTTTGATGAAATTTTATTCTTTCGCACTTTCAAGACGAGTAAATACCACAAATGTTTGATTGGATTTATATCTGGGGACTGTGGTGTTGTTTTAAGCTGTCTTCTAACATTGTACAGCATCCATTCTTTTGTTTTATTGGCGGTATGGTTAGGGTCGTTATCTCTTACTGGAACACGAATGTATACTGAATTTTCAGCGCTGCTCTTCAAGTTATGCCGCAAAATGTCGACATACTTTTCAGCATTCATAATCCCCTCAATGAAACTAAAATGTCCAACCCCATTCGAAGACATACAGCCCCAGACTAGGGCACTTCCACCACCATGTTTCACAGTCGGTCTGACATTTTGCAGCTGAAACTCAGTGTTTGATCCGTTTGTGTGACCATCAGATCCGAAAATATTAAATTTACTCTCATCAGAGAAAAATACTGTTTTCCAAAATTCAATCGACTTATTTATGTGGATTTTGGCAAACTCAAGTCTTCTAATGCGATTTACCTCACTGGTAAATGGTTTTTTCCCTGAACTCTCCCATATTAATTAAAACTGTGAATTACATTTCTTACAGTCTGGAGGCAGAAGGTTGTGTTAGAAGTTGTTGCCATCTCTGTTGCTATAGAGGAGGCTGAGGATGTTGGATTATGTTCAACGATTCTCCTAATTTGCCTTTTGAGGTCGCCCAGAACACACTTAATTTAAAACTGAACCAGTGTTTCGAAACTTTTTTACAATATTCCTCACTGTGCTAAAACTCATTCCTTTTTGCCAAAAATTTGGTGAAACAGTAGGAAACTCATTTCCTACTTTTATGGTAACTTAGACCGCGAGAATGTAATTTCATTACCCGATTTCTGGTTTGCACACTGTGTTCATTGGTTTTTGTCATTTTCAATGCTCCAATTCGGGTGATAAATAAATTTAGACTGAGCCATTATTTGTTTGTAAATAACAGGGACTTATGCAAAAAATATTTAAGGAATTAAAGGAGATGTTTTTCTATAAATGTAAACAATAGACAACTTTGCCAATTAATAATTGTAAAATTAATAGTCTAGCTTTTAATTGCCTTCAAAAAGACTGATTTGGGTTCTATTTTTACTATAAAATTCCAATTTAAAAATTTTTTACAATATCACCGAAAAAATGAAAAAAATTAGGGTGTACCAATACTTTTTTGATCCACTGTACGTTGCTTGTATGTATGTAGACAAGCAATGTACAGTGTACCAATACTTTTTTGATCCACTGTACATTGCTTGTATTACAACATAAGGAAATAGATAATACAAATTAACGATTAATTAAATTATTTCTCTTGGATGATCTCATTATTTAAAACAACTGCAGCCAAGAATCCATTCAAAAAATCATGTTAATGAAAAAGAATTACTATATTTAGAACAAAAAAAAACCTGTTAAACTATGTCATTTATTTAACGAAATTACCATTTCATTTTAGATATTATCATATCAAATTGTAACCGGGCTATGGTCTAACTGAAGGCATGTAATAATTTCTTTATATTTAATATATTTAAATCACCAGCATCACAAACAACCCACCAGTGTGTTTAAGAATATATGTAATTACATTTAGTAACTTATGACAAATGTGTTATAATT
The DNA here is from genome assembly GCA_037127475.1 of Arma custos. NCBI lineage: Eukaryota > Metazoa > Arthropoda > Insecta > Hemiptera > Pentatomidae > Arma > Arma custos. Next base: position 78,890,403 of record CM073763.1, on the reverse strand, counting down.
TATTAAATTTTTATGAAAATATACTCGTATAAAAATGTTTTTATTTAGAATTAAATAAAATATTTTGCTTTACAATGGTCATTAATAACCATGAGAAGAGGCGATTATTTTTTATTAATACATTTTCTACCAGCTAATATTTTATTATACAAAAAAATATTGATTGATTTCTTTCGGTAATAAAAATAGGTAATTATTCTGCAGGTTGTCACAAGTTTTAACTGTTAATTCGTTTCCCTTTTAATATTTCCCAAGAATGCAAGTCATCATCAGATGTAGTATGGAAAAGAGAATGTAATTATGGATTATTATATTTGATTATTTACTTCTGTAATCACTTCATCTAGAAATGAACTTTTCAAGAAATATACATCATCTATACTTCTAAATGTTTGTTGAAACGTTCATTTCTTGATGAAGTGATTACCGAAATCTACTTATTACCCATAATTACATTCTCTTTTTCCTTACTAAAGCTCATGATAACTTGTATTTTTGGAAAAATATTAAAAATGAAACAAACTAACAGTTAAACTTGTTAAAGAAGAAAATAGATGACTTATTTTAGTGTCATTATTGACTGCACCCTCTGACCAATTCTATACATCAGTTGACAACAACAACAAACTTGTTATTTAACTCAAAGCGACAACCTGTGAAACAGATACCATAGCTCATTAAGAATTTGTTCTCAGTAAAACAAACGATTAAATAACATCAATGTTCATATATTTAAACTTTAACACCTTTATCGTATTTACTAGAACAACTACAATGTTAACAAACCTAAATTAAGTCTTACATCAATAATTATTATTTAGCTTTCTTTTCTATCTTGTATTTGTTTCTATTGTTTCTTATTATGCAAGAAAATAAAATCTTACTAATATTATAAATGTGAATGTTTGTATGTTTGTCTCTCTTTCACGCAAAAACTACTGGACGGATTTGGATGAAACTTTACAGTAATATAGGTTATACATCAGAATAACACATAGGCTATAGCAAGCGCGGATTTATGGGAGGGTGCAAGGGGGCACGTGCCCCTCCCCGACAGTATTTTAGGCACTGTGGAGAATCCATTATTGTACATAAATAAAGGCAAATCACATGATGATCTATGTGGGGGCACGGGGGCATGTGCCCCCCCGTTACAGTACATAATTAAAGGTAAATCAGGAACTTAGCATCTTGAAATTTGTAGTTAGGTTCTGTGTATAGTTTAAGAAAGAAATTCGGATAATTCCACTCCAAGGGTTTCCCCTTTAATATATTAGGGGTTCAAAGGTTGTATAGAATCCGTCAGTTTTGAAATTAGGCATCTGAAATTTCGGATGTTCGAGTAACTTATATTTAAAAACAAAAATTAAATTATTTATTTAAAATGATCTTTCACGAAACTTTACGTGGCAGACCAAATTCCACGCGTGCGAAGCCACGGGCATAAGCTAGTGAAAAATATAAAATTAAGAACTAAAATCATTGATTAAATTCAACAAAAAATATTTCCTATTCGGATAAACTGTAGTTAAAAATAATAATAAATAACATTCGTTGTTTACACTAATCCTGCTGGTAACAAACTAGAGAAGTAGCATAGGTACTGATAATTTTTTGGCTCCAAAAGATTTGGCTCAAAAGCAGCCATATACAATGCAATAGAATTCAATAATACTTCAACCATTTTTATAACTATTAAAACTTATTATTATAAATATTAAAATATTTTTAATCAATAATCAATACATAATACTAATAGATTTCTAAATAATATATTATATACATGTATAAGATATATTAGTTACAAAAATGGCTGTTAAATAGATAGCTAACTGATAACTGATAACTGTTACTAGATAGCAGCACCAAACAGATATTCCTGTGTAGTTTCTCCTTGTTACCCCCAAAATCCCTGCAAGATAAAAAATAGAAGAATATTCATAGAGGTAATCATTAAAGTATAACATAAATAGAGAAAGAAATAATACTGCAATACTAAAATTTTAAATAAAAATACTGAAGTTGCTGTTTTTAGTTTTTTCCATTGCTTTGCAACTTAATTTGGAAACACTTCTTTCCACAGAAGACAAATTTTTGTATTTAACCATTTAATAACTAATTATTTGTATTTAATTATTTTTTAAATCTATCTTTATTGTGTGTTATTTTTCTGAAATTTAATTACTAAGATTTGCTTATATATTTAAACATTTCTATCATTCCATCATTGTGACTGATGATAATTTTGAAAAAAAAAATGGATGATGATACAGTACATCTAAAGTGATTCCAAAATATTTTCTTGAGGTCTTATGCATTTTATGAGAGTATTTTCTTCTTAAATGAATTATTATTCATAATAAAATTGTTGATCTTACACTGTAAAGCAAATTTAAAGTTGGGAACATGCATTTGGAGTTGTAAGAAAAATGGGATATAAATTGTAAAGGAAACTTTTAAGCTAATGTTTATTTTACTAAATGGTATTTTTAGTAGTATAATTAGGTATATAAAATAAATAACCGTATTTCAACCAAATATTTGTATTATTATTTCTTTGATATAAAATACAATTAATACTCAAAGTATAGTCCATAGTTATCTACCGTCATTAGCTATCTGCTAGCCAATTGCTCGATCTCACACTGATACCCATTCCTTGGGGTGGCCGTCAAAGAACTCTTGGGCCGCAATTTCATCTTCCGAAAAATTATCAATTTTTTTCCCTTGAATGAAAATGGGCAATGGATCAAAACAAGTAGTAATCCGATGGTGGGAGGTCTGAGAAGAGACAGGAGTTTGAACCCACAAAGTTCTTTAAACTTTTCTTTGATTCGATGCAAAGTGTGAGGACGAGCATTATATTGTTGCAATGAAACTCTTTTTCGGTGGATCAAAGCATGATAACACTCAGACTACTTCGCATACAATCTTTCCAGTTGTTCGCAGGAGAGTTAAGAATGCAGAATCTCATCCATATCCATTAATGGTCACCCGGAGCCTTTCTTCCTTTCCAACATTGTATCTGCACTATTAAAATTTTGAAACCAATGCCACACAGTGCGCTGGTCAAGGACACCTCCTTCATTTTTAATAGTTTCACGAGTTGCTTCAGCGGCTTAGAAATTTTTTTTCCAGTAATGCCCTAAGATTATGAGAATTTCATAGGGCACTGTCAGATTTCTTCTTTGAAACAAATAACTAAAAAAAAAAGAACTAAACTAAAGCCTCAGTTTAGTTTAGCTAAAGTCGATTGGGATTAAACAAGCTTAGAGAAGGCTCTAAAGGGCTATGAAAAATATTTCCGTAATTCCATAACAAAAAAATAAATAAATTTTTGTTTTCAAAGATGACTAAAATCTATTAGGAAAGGCTATTACTTTTTGGTATTACACTTTCAATTTATTTTTCTTATTACTTTCATGAAAATGAAATGAAAAATGTTTCTTCTTTGAATATAATGATTGCTTTAATGAGATACTACATAGACAACTTTTGTAACTTAAAAATCCTATCCATTCTAAGATATAAGATGTAATTACCTATCTACATTACTAATCTGATTTTTTTTAAAATAATACTACCTTGTATAAAGCTTTGGTTCTTTATATTTTGTAACGAGTTTCCTATATATTCATAAAGCATCTGTTGGTATTTGCGTTCCCCATAAAATAAATTTGTTTACCTAATTATAACAGACTATTTGCTAATCTGGTGTAACATAGAATGAGAAACAAACTTATTTATTAAAAATTTTTATTAAAACTATTCTTATCCATTTAAAATTCACTTTAAAGGAGATAAAAATTGCTATTCCACTTATTGTTTAGTTGTTCTTAACCAGGTACTAGCAGCAGTATTAAATTTAATGTTAATATAACAGATAAATGAAGCAATTAGGAAACGACTGTAGGATGTACACTAAGGCTTAGGTATTTCAATGAGCAACCCCATTTTTCCCTGAATTCCCTCTGAATTTCTTCTTTGGCTGAATTTGTTTTCTCCTTATCACTTTTTAATGTGACGTTACTTTTAAGAACTCCTGCTTTTATCTAACAAATGTAAGATATATTAAAAAAATTGAATTATCGCATGTAAAATCGACAGTCCAAATTTAAATGTCTATTAATTATATTAATTTTTGCTCTAAATCTTTGAGTTTTGCATCAAACAATTTCTTTGTGCTTCCTCTAATTAGCTCGTGTAGTTGTTTTCGAGTCATAGACATAACTGTAGCTTCAGAATATAAAAATAATAAAAAAGGAAATTACCGAAAAATAATATAACAGCTCTTCTCACATCTTTTTAAACTTTTTGTGGAATATGGGGGAAACTTTGGTCATAGTATATCAAAATAGACAATCCCACCTATCATATAACACAGATTTCATACAGTACAAATGAGTACCGTGTTACTTTAAACATATTTTTATATTTAAAATTCTGCAAAAGGCATTTAATTTCAATAGAGTTTTTAGAATGGTAAAAAAAAGATAAAATGCCTATCAAAATCACTCAAATTTTGCAATAATGTAGAGTAAATACCTTGATGAAGCATATCTATAGTGGGTTTTTTTAATTGGTTAATCACTTTAAACATAAAAACGCAACTGACCTGTGTTAAAATACGGGAACACCAAGAATGCAAACTGATTGTATCAAGCGATTGCTGTCAACTGACTGTTATTACATCTGTTTGGTAGAGCTAATTGGGGTGAGGATTCGGCTAAATGACGTCATATATAACTACCTGCTTGAGGCCTCAACGCAAGTTCTTAACAATAAAGTTTGCAATTTAGATTTTTGGCCAGCTTTTGGGCTTGAATACCAGTCTGTGGGACGTTAAAAGGGGGTCCCGAGTCTGTATGATGTCAGGTACTTGTTAAAGATTACTATTCTAATAATTTTTTGTTTGTTCGTTTAACATCACTTTGTACTGCTATGGCTAATCGGACGATGCTACAGTGGGAGCTCTAAATTTTGCCTTTCCAGGTTTAATTAGAATAGGGATTTTAACGAGTACCTGACCTCGTACAGGCTCGGGACCCTCGTTTAACATCCCTTCCAAAGGCCGGGGTGTCTAAGGATTTTTTACTCCCACCTGCCGGGCTACGAACCCGCAATCTTGGGCTTAGTAGTTTTTTACGCTAACTACTAGACCACAGGTCGCCCCACTATTCTAATTAAACCTGGATAGGCAAAATGTAGAGCTCCCAATGTAGCATCGTCCGATTAGGCATTGCAGCATATAGTGATGTTAAATGAACAAACAACAAAGCAGGAACAAGTTTTATAGGTCTTTATATGTCTTGTATGATATGCATATTTATGCTTCATAGATATGTTACACTGTGCAGAGATTGGTCAAGGTGTTCTAATTAGTTAATAATGATGGGCGGAACATGTGTGCCAGTCTTGTCAGTATTAATTCTTGTCTCTTATAGTTAAATTGTCATTTTCCGGAGCACCACTGTATGTGTAAGTGCTCTGAGTTTGTTTACCCTTTTTTCATTTCTTGAGATTTGAATTGAATACAGGCCATTGTGAGGCTGCTTAGGATATTTAAAATTTAATATTTTGACAATTATTCATATTAGTAATTTTTCTGAAAAAAAAACATTTTAACTTGCTTTAATTAACATCTTAATTTGCTTTAATAAAAACTGAATTCACTTATATTAAGTCGTTTTATATCAAGTAAGGGAATTGGCAAGTATATAAAAACTAGAATAATGTAAACATGTAAGAACATTTTATTTTAATAGATAGGTTTCTCTAGAATTTTTTAAGAATGATTATTGAAATAATATCCATGTAAATTACAAATATTGGTAATAGAACACTTAGTTTTAAGTTTAGCCGTTAGAGTGCAGCACAAACCAGTACTACGTAGTTCTTTATAGTTGCCGCTAGATAGCATGCAGCTCCAAAAGCAGAATGATTCTTTTGTTATTTCTGATATTTCACACTTTCTATTGAATTCCTTATAATTTTATTAAAAATATCTTGATCACTAATAGGCTAATTCACCTCTTTGTATCGAAATTAATGTTATGTAGAAAAAAATATACCATCATTGGGAAGAATACATGTATAAACCGTATTGGCGACATAAATGCAATTAAACTTAACTTAGTTAAAGTGTTTATAAGAACTAAAAATTGTTTAGGAATAATGTTATTTGAGAAATTAAGATTAAAAACACTTATTTTTTTAGTGCAGGGCACCCAGTTTTGTTATACTTACTGCCGAACTTGTTTCAAAGTATATACTCATTTGGGATTCGTCTCAAAAATCAGGTAAAAAGATATATATTTTTATTAAAAACAATATGTTTTCATTGTTCTGAATTTTTTTTGTTTATTATTGAAGATTTTACTACTTGCTTATGAATTTAATTCACATCATTTTCCTGTATTTATGACATATCTACTGATATCCATTGGTTTTCCTATACCGTATTTAAAACTATTGTAAATTAACTGATAGAGAGTTAAAAAAATGTATCTGATTGTTAAAATTTATTCTTAGGATAAAGATGAATATAATCTTCAATATTTTTAATTTATCACGATTATTTTTTACGTCTAAACTAAGCTAGAAACCATAGGACTTAGAAAATTTCAAGTTATAGGAAAGTCTAATTGTAAGTCCAGACTTAGCAATCTGTATACAAGGCTGTCTGTGACACATCCGGTTGCGAGCTTACGTCCAGCTTAGAGATTATCCGTAGGGCTCAAAGAAAACTAATGAATTATTTAAGAGTAGTATCTTAAAACTAGAAACAATCTCGTTAAATTCCCTTACTTCTTAACATCGAACTTTTTAAAACTAAATCAGAATAGGAATTTCACATGCCCACATTTGGGATATCCAAATTAAAGTTATTATCAATTAGCATGAGACATTTTTTTTGGAGTAGTTAAGATGTAGATACATTAGTTTTAGAAATGTAGCCTTTTAACGTACGGTAAATGTGACAAAAGTAAAAGTATAGTCTAGAGTGAAATAACAAAAACATGTATCTATTTTTAATTGATTGATCTGAGGAGCATATGTCTTTTAAACTCCAACACGATGGGAACACTCTTGTATAAAAAGGAAATAATATGCAGAAATATCAAAAATTCTAGTAATCTCTTTCAGAAACATAGTCAAGGAAGGAGTATGTGGGTTCTTATCCTCCCCCCACCAATAATTATAAAACCCAAATAGGTATAGATCAATGAAAGCAATTAGGTAATAAAAAAAACGGAAAAAAACAACTTCATTTTCGTTGGATATGCCGAGACGAGAATTATCAACAGAGCAAACTGGTAATTAACAGTCCATTTTCCTCACACCCCCTCCCTCCCACCACTCTTTCACTCTCTCTCTCTCTCTATCTCTCTCTCTCTCTCTCTCTCTCTCTCTCTCTCTCTCTCTCTCTCTCTCTCTCTCTCTCTCTCACACACATACACACAAACTCACTGTCATACACATACACATACTCTCTTACCAGGAAATTGCCTAAAACGTCCCTCCGCTGGCAATATGCCTACGTCAACCGATCCCATACTCAGCTAAATGTGATTGCTATCCATCCCACGATAATTTCAAACGAGTTTTTTTTTTTATTCCTACATATTGCTACAATGTCGTAAAATTGTTTACTTTAAATATTTAAAATAGATAAATTTATTACATATATTATAACATCAATATCATCGTGACGATTTATTGTGTTGTTCAATATTCTGCTGTCATTAGACCATGTTGAAAGATTGTGCAATATAATATATTATGCCAATTGAAATATTTTTGATTTTTACTGTGCAGTCTGCTAAAAATTTTCCTCGTCTATGGCATGATTGATATTATTTCCGATAGGAAGGAATAGTATTTACCATAGTATTATACCTCTTTTGGATTTCATGGCTCTATTCTATTAATATTTCAGTCGAAACGTTTAACATATTAAACCTTAATTTTTTCTACTACTAGATCTGAGTACACTGTGTTACTTGCCTTTGGTTGTTTGTTCATTAACGTCACTTTATGCTGCTATGGCTAATCGGACGATGCTACAGTGGGAGCTCTAAATTTTTCCTATCCAGGTTTGATTAGGATAGGGATTTTTAACGAGTACCTGGCATCGTACAGGCTCGGGACCCCCGTTTATCGTCCCTTCCGAAGGACGGCGTAACTAAGGATTTTGTACTCCCTTAAAAAATCCTAGGGCCACCTGCCGGGCTACGAACCCGCAATCTTGGACTTAGTAGTTTGTTACGCTAACCACTAGACCACAGGTGACCGTATTACTTGCCTTTATCTCATGCCATTACATATTATTCTATTTACTTGTTCTATTATAGTACAGTTGTAAATTTCGATGAAAAAATTAACAAAATTAAAGCATCTGATCTTAATTTCATCTTTAACCAGCGATTCGCTTAACTAATCAATCGTTTCGGAGTATCAATAAAGGAGTAATGAGAGGATGGTTAGGAGACTACAGTTTGGAAGAATATGATAACATAGAACTGCCTTTTGAGATCAAGAATTCCTCTAGAGTTCAAGTTTTTTTTTTTGTAGTGGTATTATGAATATAACTATTATTAACTTATATGAAAGATATTTTTATAAAAATCCACAATTAATTAAGTCGATATAACGAAAAAGGCCCTGGATTGAAGGCAATCTGATAGAAGAGCTAGGTGTTATTAAGGATCGGTGCCCTAAAGCAATCTTATCACTCAGATAAAAGATAGCCTGCTTTCTGCCTGGTCGATATTAATCCCGAGCTGGCTATAATGGATTTGTATACCGGTAATGGCCTGTCCTCTCACTCATTAGTCATCTTTAGTCTTTCGTCTCTTCTCCTCTATTGCCATTTAGGAATACTATTGTATAATATAATTACGAAGGAGGTTTAAGATACTGGTATATAAAAATATCGAAAGTGTTAATTGTATTGATCATAGACTAAAGCTGATGAAAGAGATTACTGAAATCATAAACTAAAAACGAAATTTTAATTAAATACTTAGGCCTTATAGTGCAAGCTAACAGGGAATAATGACCCCACGAACAAGCGAGTTCAGTACACGGCTACACAACAGAACAGTACACTCGACAATTATCCTGACATAAGGTCACACCTCAGTACCACCATTCCTGGGAAGATGGAGGTGTGGAGGGTACAACCAAGCAACCAATTGTCCCGAGGTAACGGGGCTTTTCTGTAAGAAAGTACATTTGATTGAACTCAGTGAATAGCCTCCAAATGGCTAGAGGCACAAAAATGTATTGCGAAAGAAGAAGAAGCCTTTTAAACAAATCAGTTTTATGAATAGAATTATTTTAATAAATCTTTTTTTTTTTTTTTTTAATTTATTTATTCATATCTACAACTGTATTACAATAATACAACAAGTAAATAGGCTAAGCGGTATATAATGACATGATAATGACAAGGAGAGAAACTACCCACTGGTAGTACTGAAATCAAAGTTTAAGTAAGGAGGTCACGTGGCCATCTTCTTTTCAGACGCCTCGGAGGATTATCGGGAATTGAAGAGGAAGCTAGGTTTGAAACTAGAGGGTTTGAGTGGTAATGAAGTTTGTTATGAAAGGATAGATACCGGGTTCGTGCCAAATCAGCAACAAAAGGGACATTAAGGTCGTTATGGATGAGTTTATTCTTAACAAAATAAGGAGCATTGAGGATTTTACGAAGGATTTTGGACTGTAAGGATTGGATACGAGAGAAATTCGATGGCTTAGTGGAGCCCCAAAGCTCTACTCCGTAAGTCCAAATAGGTCGTATGATGGTCATATTTTAATAAATCAGAATCACTTTCTAAGTCTCTCAAGATGTACCTGAAGATGGAATTTTCAGACGAAAGAACTTATTATTATCAAAGTAAATTGGTGAAGCATAGAACACCCCATTGTTTTTCAATCAAATGAGTCGTTTCTTAATCAGAATTATGAGAAAAATGAAGTTGATTTTAATTTACACAATTTTAAGTAAGAACAACTGAATTTGATCTCTTATTAATCACTTCCCTGCACAATCGTTGCTCTATCTCGTACTGAATCCAAGATCCTTCATGGATTTTAGTGGTACAGAGACCGTTCCTATGTAAACACTGAAGAGAAAATGGATTTCTTTAAGAATATTCATATAGATATCTTTCGGATTTGTTTGTAGAGTTAATATTAGGCCCAACAAAAGGAAAAGTACTGCGAAGTGTGTATGTGTACCAAAAGTAATTTTATTTTAACTGGTTGATTTGAAGAGTTTATATGAAATTATAATTATTATGAACTCGCTGGTAGTACCCAAAAATAACATATTCAACTTAAAAATTCGCAAGGCCATGTTCTTTTCACACGCATCACAGTACTAACGGGAATTTAAGAATTAATAAAGTTTTTCATGAAAAGTTTTATATCAGGTTCGGGCTAAAATAGCAAGAAATGGGACATTATGGATGACTTTTTTTTACTTAACAAAGTAAAGAGCATTGAGGATTTTCGATTGAATAAGAGAGGAATTCTTTAGCTTAGTTGAGCCCAAATTTCCATTCTGTAAGTCCAAATGAGCTAGGAGTGTTAGTTTACTTAAATACTGCTTTTTCTTTTACACAGTGTATTTATGAGTCAGGTGCAATATATTTATATATGTGGAACCTGGAGGCTCAAAAGTTCACCTAGCTATAAAGTGTCTATCTAATATTTACTTATCTCACATCATAATGTAAGCATTAGAAAAAGGCTTGGTTAACAAACGGCGATTCATTCGTCTAAAGTTAAGTCCAGAGCCTAAACAACAATATATATAGTAGTGACTTCACTATCAGTAGTACTTGACGGTAGGCCCTTGAACAGTAGTTACTGAACTAGAGCAGGCTTCTTGAAGCACAAAGCCCGGTCAATGCCTTAAAGGAAGTCCCCGGACGTGTTCTATCTAGTCAAGCATTCTCACAATCGAGGACCTTTTAACCAGGGTTTTTTACTTTTAACTGCTGCTTTACCATCTCTTTCGAAGCAACTAAGTATTCAGTTTATTTATTGCAGACAAGAAAAAACAAAAGCGATTTCTTCTAAAGCATTGTACATCTTTTCAAAAGTTCACCAGAATAATCTGTGGTCCTCCAGTTAATATATTTACGACCCAGCACAAGTAAGTAAACAATCTAAAAGTTAGGAAAAGAAAAGATGAAAAATCATTAGCAGAAAAGCTCCGCTATGGTCATATTTACATTATTTTGTAATATTCAAAATATCTTAATAAGGGGAATATATCTTTAGCTAAGTCTATTTTTGTCTTAATTGAGTAGATATATTTTACTTGGGGAAGCGGAATCGTGTTATTCTTGCAATGCATATTTTGGTACTTGAAGCATTAGGCTGAAAGGATGCTTATGTTGTTACTCCATTTCAAGACAAAACCTACGAGAATGACACGATTCCGCTACCCTCAATACCATTAACTCTCACTGTACCAAATCGAATTAACCATTTATTCACCTGGGCTGCAGATATAGCTACGAGGGTGGTCTTAACAGGTTCTGCTAAATGGTGCTAGACGACCACCGAATTAAAGTAGCAGAGGTTATGAACATGTCAAAAGAACGTGTTTGTTAAATATTAAATCAACATTTAGATATGAGAAAACTGTCCGCACATTGGGTGCCGCGTTTGCTCACATTAGACCAAAAATGTGTCCGAATGAATATTTCCAACGCAATAAATCCGAGTTTTGGCGCCGATTAATTACTGTTGGATGAAATTTGGATACACCATTATACGCCCGAAACAAAAATACAGTCCAAACAGTGGACTGCAAGGGAGGAACCGGCTCCAAAAAAAGCAAAACCTGTTTTATTGGCTGGGAAAGTGATGGTGACTGTTTTTTGGGATCGTCATGAAGTTATTTTAATCGATTATCTTCAAAAATGAAAAACCATTACAGGAGCATACTACGCATCATTACTTGACAAGCTGAAGGCAGAGCTTGCTGAAAAACGGCCACATTTGCAGAAAAAGAAAATCCTGTTTCACCAAGATAACGCACCGTCTCACTCCTCAGCGGTTATCATGGCTAAAATCCTCAAATTACGGTTTGAACTGCTTGACCTTCCGCCTTACTCACCAGATCTAGCTCCAAACGAATTCTTTTTATTCTCTCATCTAAAAATTGCGCTCGGAGGACAAAGATTCGTCAAATGAAGAGGCAATCACCTTCGTGAACAATTATTTTGGAGTGAAAAACGCCGAATACTTTTTGGACGGGTTACAGAGATGGGAGCCTCGCTGGGAGAAGTGTGTAACAGACTATGTGGAAAATAAAAAATAAATTTCAGAAAAAATGTCTTGTATTTTTGTTAAACCGTTCAGACAACCCTAGTATAAGGGTTTCTGGATGTACGAAGTATTCAAACATTTTGGAAAACTATAGTGGTGGACTATTAATTTTGGGACTCCTAAAAGATACTTCATAATTTGCACACTAATTATCAAACCTATGAAAAGAATCATGGAATATATTCTTTTTCATTTGCTTCTTCATTACTGCGAAGAGGCGGTTTTATTTTGTTCTTTTAATCCTTTTAATTAAAAAAAAAATCAATATAGGACTTTATTCTGTATGTAAGGAAGTCATCCTATTGGAGGTGCAACCAATAAAAACACCTTAATAAGTGTATACTGATTTATTGTGTGCCGACGTTTCGGCCTACAATGTAGGCCATCTTCAGGGCAAATATACCAAGCGGCGGCGAGGCCAATCAACTGCCAATTGAAATACCCTAGGACTTTATTCGGTTGGTAGTGCCTTTTTGGGTTATTCAGGATTAGTTCCATTTACTAATCATTAAAACAAATGCTTGAGATTTAGCGGATCAACATACTTTTTTATATCTACTGCACCTTTGCATTCTTTTGTGTGTGTGTTTATGTATGATATGATTAAGGGGATATTCGACGATGTATTGAAAAGTAATATCTTATTAATAAAGATATTTGCAGATATAAGACATTCAGTTTTGCAACTTATTGTTAGTGATAAAATAATTATCAATACATCCAGGATACGCCGTATCTATATTGCAAGAACGTGTTGTCACAGCTATCACTAACGTATCATGTTTTCCTGTCAGTCAATTTAAATCTGATCAGTAGAAATGTGCAAGAAAACTTTTAGTATATGGGATTTTTATCAAGTACCAAAGCAACCGGTAGAAAATTGGTCTTTTCAATTATCTCGAAATATATATAGTTTTACTATTGTTTATTAAACCTATAATTAATAATTGAAAATATTACATTATTTTTAATTTAATCTTTTCTAGTTTAAAATAGGTTTTGATGCATCATTTTATTAACAATTAACTAGGATAAAGCCAAATATAAGGAAAAGAAGACTGTTATTTTACGGGCACCTAAAGTCCTTACGATAGGTTCTTCACCGTGATGGGCAGAATCAAGATTTCCAAAAACAACCGGATCACATCGCTCAAATCAGATATGGAAAAGCTAGAGACCCCACAGGATAACATTCAGGAATGATAGCAGTTTCGAAAAGTCATCTGACAGGGAGTTTCCCAGTGTCCCTCCCCAGTAAGAAATCATCTAGTACGAAGAGGTCAGAGTCGGAGGATGATGGAGATTTGGAAATGGAAAAGAATTGCACGATGAGTGGATACGAGCCCCGTACTTCGAAAAGATGAACAAAGATTAATTATAATTTATCTAGATTAATTAAATGATTAATCTTAATTTTTAAATTTGAATCACTAGTCACGAAAGCTCAAATCTCATGTTCAAAGTTTTTTTTTTGACGAGTCACTACAGACTGCGTTTGAACAGTACTTTTTTTCTCTTCTATATCTCGTTCATTCGTTCCCTATGTTTTTGCTTTCTTCCCTTTATTCCAATTGTTCCTGTTTTATTTTTTGGTCTATCTTGATTACTTGAACTTTCTGAAGTTCCTTCCTTAGTCAAGCACATTCTTCAATGTCGTTCGGAGATACACTGAGCTCTTTAATGTCTTTTTTAGTCCTTAACCGTTGGCTAATTTTCAGGTTTTTAGATACGTGAAGTCCCTTTTGGTCAATTTGCTTGGGTTCATCATTTTTAGTTGTCCATAAAACTGAATTCATCGTTTTCTTTTTGTACAACAGGTGTTCATTTTTTCTTGGATCGTCAAGAAATGAGTTGTTTGAATTTATTCAGACCCCAATTTCTGTACATATTAAATATATAGTATATTTAGTAAAATATCCTTAACAAAAATTCCAAATTCAGAATAATGAAACATGCAGTCATGCATTATATTGCGTCATACTCCTCCTATTATGCCAGTAAATGTCAAATCTGGATTCACTAAAGGGATCACTATCCCGAGCTAAAGCCCTCCTGACATTTGCAGAAGGGTGGGTAGAAGGGCGTTGGTGCGACATTTGATGGGCCGCTAAATACCAGAGGATAAGGTCGTCACGGCTTCCCGGCCATCGGGGGGACGTCCTCCAGGGGTGGATCGTCTCAGGATATTCAGCGACAAAGGGACTCCTAGGGGAGTTTAATCGCTTTCTGTCAGGCCCATCCTTTAACAAACTAGCGTGGAATAAGTTGTATCGTCAATAATTGCCCCACTGATTGGGAGCAACTAGATTATTAATTGCTGTCATCTTCATTGTATAATTTCGAGAACCTTCAAATCCTTGTATTGTTTTGTATTATATCACATACTGAATGTATTGTCTTGCATACTCCTTAATGTAACTGTAATGTAAATATTATTATACGATGCAATGCTCATGGCACCGAGCTACACTGTTCTCCGATCTCCTGAGCTGGGGTTCGAATCCAGCTGTGGAAGATGATTAGTAATTATTTTTTCACATGTGGATCAACCCAGTCTGTTTGGAAGACCTTCACTTAGTCACTATATATATTGAAACCCTTAATTGCGGGGACTTTTTTTTTATAGTTAGTTAGTAGATAGATAGTTAAACTCCCCAAACTACTTCAAATCTTATCCTTTTCTTATTAGGAGAAATTTGGTTTGTTCCTGATATTTGTGAAACAAAACAAAAAACAACTCAGTTACTAAAGTGTCTGAGTACTTAGTAAGAATGATTTTTTATTTTCTACATCAACGGTTTTGCAGTGAGGTGATTTAAATTGAGACAAATGATTCGAGATCCAACTGAGAAGATGGAAGAAAATAGAATTGAGGTCAGGCAGGAAGGGCCACAATGGATGTTTGACAAATGGTATTTCAGAAGTCACGAACCTTGAGGTTATTAAGTGACTTTTTGGGACTAATCAATGCGCGAATATAATACATAGGTGTATTCTGTATCAGCTTGCCCGATTATGCTACCTTAAATCTTGATGCAGCAACGAATAGTCTAATATGGTGTTTTTTCCATGATTTCGGTATAAGTAAATTATGTCACTTCCTAGTACTCAACAAAAGAAGTATTGTAATCGCATTTTTTTATTTAAACGAAAAACCTATTTTGAAAAATTATTTTTTCAAAACAAACATATAAAATTTGATATTGACTTGTTCATTTAAATATTCTGATTACTGAGTCCTCTCTATGATGTATATTTTTTTTTCATGTTGGAGAGAAACTTTATCTTTCTGTCTAATATAAACCATATTTTATTTTGTTTTCTGATGGAAAGTCTTATCTTCTATAAAATACCTTATTGCACTTCCAGGCATAAAATATTTTGCGTTCGGCAAAGGTAAAGGTTCTGATGAGCCTTTAAACTACAATTGATATCAGTTGAAACTAGTGTTTTTTCTTTTGTGAAGGATCTTATGGGTATGATTATTTATAAGAACCGAACATAAATTAACAGAGATAAAGATTGTCTTTGAAAGAGCACATTTGCTTGCATGGCATAGTGGCCACTCAAGATTACACAGAACCGCCAGAGAAGTCCTCATCCATAAGGCGAAATGAAAGAGAGAAACAAGATGAGGTGGTACATTCATTAAAGGGGTTGAATTGAAATCTTTTCTATATGGATCGTAGTATCTCCCAATATGCATTTTAATCAGATTTTTTTTTTCATATACCATACTTTTTTAAAAATAGTAATCTAAAAAAAAGAAAAGAATTTCGATAAACAGAACGACATATCAAAGCGAACACTTGCTATTAACAATAAATTGTTGGAAAACAGTTAACAGTATAGTCCAGAAATAATTATCATAGTTTTAATTATTGTGATATGTAGTTTTCTGCCATTTAGTTACCTGTATATTTTAATTTGTTTCCGACCATTGTAACTCCTCCGGGAAAAAATTAACCGTTAAGTTTTACCGTTTTCTAATACAATTATTTTTCGTTTGTGGTTGATTCCTAATTTATTGCGGTATTTAAAATTAATAGTTTTTTTCTCTGTTTTTCCTAGTTATATTGGCTTTAGTTTTTGTTTTACAAAACCTATTTACGGTTTCTTCCTTCTTTCTTTTTTTTTTGGAGTTTGCGTTAACTTATGTAGTTAAGAACTACTAATCAATAGCGTAACCTAAATTAATTTAATAAAAACCATTCTTAATTATATAAGCTCGAACTCCTCTCGTATTCAATCCTCGCAATCCTAAATCCTTCGAAAAATCCTAAACGCTCCTTATTTTGTCACAAATAAAACCATCCATAATGACCTTAACGTTCCGTATGTCACCGATTTAGCCTATTCCTGTTACCTATAATTCCATAATAAACTCCAGGCCCATCCAAACCCACTAGTTTTCATCCAATTCCATCGCGGACAATTCTCCTAGGCGTCTAAAGAGAAGATGCCCTCGGGACCTTCTATTATAGAAATGTCATTACAATGCTGCCAGTGAGTAGTGTCTCTACATGTCCTGTCATGTATTATTTATTCTTATAGTATTTGTACAATTCAATAAAATAACATTTAAAAAAATTATAGAAGCTAATGTAATATTCTAAAAACGATAGAAACAGCATGATTGTTACAGAAAAATGCTAAGAAAACTAAAAAAAACATTTCTTTATAAAATAGCTGAACCCCTATCATTTGGATAAATTAAAATCAATAAAATGAAGGATTCCGATTCAAAATTGGTTCTCATTATTCAGTGTTTTTTCATTCAGGTTTTTCTACTATATTCATATGTTTAATTGTTGTTCGTTTAATTTTTAAAGATTAAAATTGTTATAATTATAAATGAGGTAGACCGAAACGTTACTTTAAGGGCAATCTTACGCGTTTAGATTTAGAAGTTGACCGGTGGCGGAATTAGTAAACAGAGATTGGTGATATCGGCTTCGAACTTTTGGGTAAGTTATGCCTTAAACTGTCATTATTTATTTATTATTTATTTAAGTAATATTAAACGAATGGTTATTTGCGTATTAATACTTTATAGTTTACTATTTTCTATTTTTCCTTATTTACTCTGTGTTATAGGACTTTATCGTGGTATTTAGCTTATTTTAAATATTTCTAAACATACTATATACCAAAGGAAAGGAGCTTTGTTTTCCTGTTCCTCCTCTGTTCGCGTGACCCGTCACCCGCGGAAGTCACCCCCGAGGAGGGTACGCCAGTATACTCCGTGGAAGAATCCAATCTGGAGAATGGTCTAGGATGGGATCGATAAAAATGGGGCGGCCTCCCGTCAGACTTTCATGTTGGTAAACAATTCATCTTCCGCTGGCTTCCATCTTGTCGGCTATTATCGCTTCAGGGCCGTTTCAGACTTGATTAGTTACTTAGGGCGGTTCTGAGGTCACCCCTTCTAGGCCATTTGGGGCGTCTATCTTGTTTTGAGGGGCGAGCTCTGGCTGAAGAATTCAGCCTAAGGATTCAATTTGTAAATCAATCAATAGCTATGTTAATTAGTGAGAATAAAAAAGAACTTAAAGAACTTTTTATCTATTATAATTTATTTAATATTTTTAAGATGTACTGAAAATGAGATGGATGTATTAAGACAGATAGGATCATTTAAAATCAAGGAGCGTTTATTTAAATGAATTTATAAAGTTTAATTCAACGAAAACTGCAATGAAAGAAATTTAGCAACTCGGTTCCTTACTCCTTTCTTCCTGGTAGTCTCTAATCACCAAAGATGCAAAATTTGTAATTTCATATATTGTAAAGTATTGTTAGTTTTTAATATCAAACAAGAAGCGGTATGGATCAATACCTAAGAGCTAAGTTACTGATCTCCAAGTCCAGAGTCCGCGATCGGATCTGGCAGATAAGTTATTTATTCTCAGAATCTACTATGTCATTACATTACTTAGGATCCCTTAGTTGTATCATGATCTTGTAACATGCACATACGTTGGTTAGTAAACAATACCGTTCCTACTATTGCTGGACATGGGTTTGTGATACATTTTTTTAAATACTCATATTTTTTATGTGAGGTTGTTACACCTGTGTTGTATTTCAAATAATGTAAAAATAAACAGTTAACGAATTCTTGATATTTTGGTATGAATTATTTATTTATAATTTTTAGTTTTTATTAACTGTTATTATTTTTAAATATTTTTCTTTTGAGGAGAAAAGATTTGTCCTGGCCGAGATTCCAACCCGAGTCGTCTGCTTCACCGTAGCAGTGCTCTAAATCTCTGAGCTACCAGGGGTCGTATCCAAGTATATCAGATCCAGACATATCAGACATATAGGATCGGTGAAGAAACCTGATTTGTCTGATTTGAAAACGACCCCTGGTAGCTCAAAGGTTTAGAGTACTGTTACGAAAAAGCAGACGACCCGGACTCGAATCCAGGCCAGGACAAATCTTTTCTCTTCAAAACAAGAAGTATTTATTACATTCATAAACAGGTTTTTAATTGTCATGCATGTCAAATACATTATTTATTTTTTTCGTTTTGGGTGTTCATTTTTTTAATAGTGTCTCACTAGATATAGAATTTTATTTTCTCGAGACTACATTTGCTCTTATCTTGGATTAGTATGATATTGTACTACAAAATCTTTTCTGCATCTCTCATTCTGGTTGGGACACGCCAAAGAATGGAACGTGGTAAACTCCCTAAAATCAGAGACATGGATGGAAGAAGCTGAGTAGACCAAGACTTCGTTCGCTGCAATATGTGGAAGAATACCTTTGATCTTTGAGTGTCGATGGGCAACCGAAGATAGGCCTGTTTGGAGGAGGATTGCTGAAGAGACCAACCTACAAGGGCCCTAGAGCCTCAGATAAAAGTAGAGTAATAGATCGCCTAATTCGGTATTGGGTATAAATATCATTTAGTTTCTTCAAAACTAACCTCAAATTGATATTTACCTTTGAATTTATGGTTTCAATTTAATAGCCGATGCAATAGTTAATGCTCCCTATTGCGTTTCCAATAACAATTACACCATGACTTTCATATCATTTCGTTCTTGAACCAAATTTTCTAAATTTCACAAGAACTTCTACACTCACTCGAATCCTCTAATGGAATCCTTATTCAGCCTCACTCATCCTTATAATCCTCCCGAAGGTTGAAGCGGCAATAGCTTACGTTGGAGTTCTGGAAGTGGCCAGTTTCTCCACTCGTGTCCTGAGCATCTGCAGCTCTAGAGCTCTTATTCAGTCTCCACTATTGTCAAATCCAGTGACACTGTTGGGGAAGAAGCTCGGAGATGCTTAGGTTTAAATAATGAATACAGGTTTGAATATGTTACTAGATTTCTAATATTTATTATCCTTAGGTGTGACAGATTGTATTACACTAATATCCAAAAAAAGATTTTTACTAAAAAATAAAAATAAATTACTAATGATATTTAATATTGCTAAAGCTGCAACACTGTTTCAGATAAACAAGTAATGAATGATAAAACCCGGTTTTAATCAAACCATGGTTCGATTATACAATGGTACTAAAGCTATTAAAACAAACCATGAGATAAAAGGTTGGAACAAAAATGAGCCGTGTTGACATTGGAAGGGCCAAATGAGGCTTATCAGTAAATTTATTATCCAGTTTGAACTAGTTTCGGCTTCACCTTTCAGCGCCCAAGTTAAATTGAACTTTCCTTCCAAAAGTCAACTTGGATTTATCGCTTCCACTAAACTGGGTTAGCATTTCTTTTTGATTGTTCTTTTCACTCACTTCTAGTAAGTATTTTATTAAATCACTTGTTAAGCACCTTTCGTTTGTATGGTATTCAAGAGAAAGAACTTCAAAGGAATTGGATGGGATTTATTAAAATTTCATCATCGCTTCGATTGTTCATCAAATCGGATAGGTACTTGCCTATCTCGGTGTGTATTTTTTTATTTTTTTTGAGAGAGAGATGTGTTTAGAAGAAACAATTGATATATAAAATGTGGCGTCTATTTCAACTCTGTTTTTTTTATATTTTATCTTAAGCCTATTAAACTAAATACTGTATAATTAAAATGTAGAATAGAATAGAAAAGTAACTTTATTCTGAGACCATGTCCCTTTAGACTTTACAAGAAAAAAAACAAGAGACAATTATTCATTACTGATTAATTTAAGTAAATGACTAACCTGCTTAGAGAGCATTACTTTGGGAAGCCAGAAGATGTTGGAAAAGCAATGATTTAAATGAGGATAGTGAAAAAGCATGACGGATGATAGGAGGTGTAGAGTTCCACACGGTGGTGGAGTGGGCGAGTTCTTGTTCTTGTTCTTTAGGAACGAGCATAATGATCGGAAAGGCGTAGTATAATAGTAAAATTGTATAATAATATTATTATAATAGTGTAATACTTGTATAACGTATTAAGTACTGTATTAACTATTACGTAACATTTAACTCATATGATTGAAATATTTTATCAATCACAACGGAGATAGAATACTTTATCGAATTCAGATTCTGCAGAACTCAAACCTCTGCAGGCAAAAACCCTTGAGAGTTGCAATGCTGCAGTGGGAACACTTTACATTCCAACAGCAATCTTAGAGTAACAACCAGTTACTACTACAAATCAATACAACAACCAGAACAAATCAATTTGTCGAACTAGAGCATTAGAATTTATGTTAGGAAAAATTATATAAAAATTTACAATATTTATTTATTGTAAAATAAACAATCGATATATTGATATATCCATTGTTCAAGACTTATAGTATACTATTATGCCTATTTGGAGGTTTAACAAAATTTGTAACTCATCTTTTTTTGTTTGTTTGCTAACAATTCAAAATTAGTAAATTGAAAGGTTCTGATCGATAAAATAGTTGTTTTTGACGACTAAATATTACATAACTAAAAGAATTTCGTATTATAAAAAAACAAAAACAGATTCGCCATGTCCAAAAATAATTTATTTGGAAACGATTAAAAAAAAAATTCATTAATTAATTATTTGATTAATCAACTAACATATTTTTAAAAAAAACACCAAATAAGTACCAGACTTATGTTTAATTAGTGCCACTAATTGTATCTTCCAGTCAACTATTTTCCTTTCATAAAATCTTTTTAGTCTGTTTGCTGCTGAAAATATGCAATATAATGTTTGTTCAGGCATAACGGAACAAAAGAGCAAATAGCGGTTCAATTGATTTTGACGAAACAAGGTATTCTTTGTTATTTTTCGCCTGTTTAGGTTTCTACAGTGGTCCACATGATGAAAAATTGTATTCATTTATTTTAATAAGCTGATAGCTAGTTTCTGCATGCCTCAACGAAAATTTGAAAACTTGCAAAAATGTCAAATAATTTGACTATCATAGTAACTATATAATATAGTTGAGTATTTTTATATATTACTTACTGCGTTCTATAATATAGTAAGTGCTATAGAATAAGTTTTTAAAATTAGTATAACTGTAACTAAGTAATTGTGTGCTAGTAAAACCGTTAAAGGGTCTTGAGTTCAATACACGGTAGTAGCTTTACCGTTTCTAAGATAATGGATGTGGAGGGAAGTAACATATATCAGGTAAATATACTCAACCGCCAGGTTTTCCCTTAACTAAGGGTAGCCACTTTACAGAGCCTGAGTGAGCCTCAGAAGGGTATGCAGATGTCACAGGGTCGATTTGCTTCTATTAAACACTATAAAAATGTTTTAACCACGAAATTTTCAAATATATTGTTTTGTAATTTATCATATTATTTTAAACTTTATTTTTAGTATTATGTAATATATGATATTTAACTTGATGATATTTAAAGGCGTTCGAACAGACCTTTAAATATCATCAAGTTAACTTGTTTGTAGACCATATTTTTGATCCATCAATTAATAGTTTATAGGTACCAAAGAAGTCAGAACTTGTCCGCATCAGACTTTTCTTCTGACGTTTCAATAATTATCGTCATGGCAATGTAGTTGAAATACTTTACCGTTCTTATATCTATCAACTTCACCTCCTGTGGGTTTTCCCTTTCAAGCAATTTAATTTCGGAGCCAACGGGAGGGCAGTAAACTTATTCGAGGCTATTAGACGGGACCCTATTGGTTAGACGTAAGAGGATCGATCCAATCACAGGCGCTAATAGGCTGTGTGCTTGAGTGCTAGAGGCCCAGGTACCCTCTGTCTAGTGTTGACTCTTCTTGTTCATCAATGTCTTGTATCTCTTAATGTTACATGGGACTACCATTTGTATAGCAACACTTCATAGGAGGGTATGGATTTATATATGAGGCTTTCAAGATTAAACGCGGATAACTCTGAAAGTTAAAAAATTGACTTTTTCACAATTTTTGATAGTTTAATCAATAAATTTTGTCCAACAGGAAACTTCTCTTGGTTGTAGTCCGGTTCAAAACCTTAATCCTAAAACATTGCTTGAGTGAACTAGCGCAAAATGTAAAAATGTCAAAGTTTGAAATTTGAAGTAATCCGCTCTTGATCCTGGATGCCTCTATTATATACATCTGTGTGTAGGGGGAGGTGTTAATGTTTGTAGCCTCGAATTTTGACGACATGAGTTGACTTTGACAGAAGCTGTAATACAATATTATTATAAATGAGCTTTTCCTCTACATCAAGTTGTCTCATTGGTATATATTATATATATACATATATAAATACATAAAAACACATCCACTATCTTCTTATTCTTATTCTCATGAAATATCCTCCACATCATCCTGCCTCCGCAAGCTTGTTCTTCCTCTTCAAAGCTTTCCTCAAGTTTGTTCATTAAGCAAGGGCTGAAGAAGTTCGTCTCTGTTCATCATATAACTTAAAATCATCATTAAAGAACGAGTAACAAACATTAATAAAAAAATTTATATCGCTCTAGAAGTCACTGGCTTTCAAATAAAATTAGATCTGTATTCTTTCGTGCTTTATCGATTGTTTCACCTTATTTTTTTTAGAAATGTGGAAAATTTTTACCTTCGTAATTTGTATATGTGTGTTAGCATGTTTTTCACATAGTAATGTTCGGCATCATTTCTGTATATTAATGTCAACAATTATTTGATCATTTAAGTAACTAATTTCATTAATAAACTTTGTGTTAATTTAAAAGAAGATAAAACTTTATAATTTGTTCAAACAAATGAAACGAAACATGTTTATCCTTGAAATATTAAAATATTTTTAATAAGGCTGGTTATTTATAATATTTATACAATGTTTATAGATTTTTTTGTTCGTATTCATAAATTTGTTACTTTGAAAGCAAAACAAGTTTTTTTTTTTTAGGCTTCAATAAAAACTCCTATATTTTGTTCAGCATATAAAGAAAGAAAACATATAAAACTGAACTTTATACAAAACAGTCGTCTACTGAAAATTCTCATTTTATTTGCAGTTTATGCGATTTCATTTCTGCTGATTGGTTCGTGCCTGCACGTCATAAACGAACAAGTGAAAAGAGATGTTCGGCCAGAAATGGAGAGCAAAAAAAAAAAAAAAATACAAGGCAATCATTCTAATGGAACGGGATGTAAACAATACTTTAGTCTCTTACCGTATCGGCACTTCATTAGCTCAGCTGCGAATAAATTATCCATCCGTTCCTCCATTTATAATTTTCTATTCATTACTTTTTTTTTTTTTGGTAAGTTCCTCACATCGGTACGTGATTAAAAAATTCCTTTCTCAAACCCATGCGTTCAATAATAATTAATTCGTAAGGGACTTATTCATTTCTAAGCTCGAATATTTTACTTGTCCCTTTTATATTTTTTACTATGCTATTATTTTAGATATATTTATGTTGTACGATCCATATCCTGGAATTCCCCAGAAGTCTTCTTATTCGTTTAGTGGATATATACTTCTTGGCATCAAATATTTCAGGTTTTTTATGAGTACCAATCGATTTTCTTAATAGTTACTGACCACATTTCCAGGGTGTTAAGAACAATACTAATAATAGTCGTTTTGTAAATCAGGTATATCAGATGTCTGAAAGAGTAGGGTAAGGCTTTTAAAATACTCTTTTTGTTCTCTTTAAATCCAGTGTACAGTATAATTTACATTTATATTCTTGTTTATTGAATAAATAGAGAGTTTATAAGTTCAGTTAAAATACGGCAAAATATTTGGAGTGATGAATAATCTCTATTTAGTTGTTAGTCTTTTGGAGAATGTTGATGTGAGTTCTGTTAGGTGTATCTGAATTTACTTTTTATTATATATTTTTTCACTATTTAAGAGGCTTAAAAGACTGCACTGAATTTTTAAAATAATTTCCTAAATGGAAAATTTCTTAAAGTCAAATATTGAATGGGTCTGTATTTTTAATGGTTTATTGTACACTTGTAAGAAATTAGTGTAAATTGCCTAATGCTAACCTACTTGAAACTATTAGGGTACATGCTCTTCTTGGTTTCTCGCATTTTAAAAAAAAAATTTTAATAGTAATTTTGCCCTTGTATCGCAAAATGCGAGAACACGTGGATATGGTAGAGCACCGTGACGGAAACATGGAAGACCCGGGTTCGAATCCCGGACCTGGAGATATCTTTTCTCTTCAAAATAAAAATATATATATTTTTTAATTTGACTCACTTTTTGTGCCACCGATTCGTATTTTTATAAGCCAACATGCCATGTGGTACGCCCATCAGATATTTTAATAAATAAATAAATATTTTTTAATTTTAACAACACATCAAAAATATCCTCCAATCGTTAGATACAGAATTCATTTAAAATATTCTAGAAATCTCAATGACTCATAACAGATCTGGAGCCAGACATTCACAACAAGTCTTTTCCTGGAGTCGATTTTCCTATATGTAGTGGGAAGGCCTCTGACTACTTCATTAGAATCTTTGTACCTTGAGAATATTGAAGCTTTTTTATGATTTTGTGAATTATTCATTAAAAAAACTTGCATTTTTAGTTTTATTTTGTTATTCAATTATTGAATAACCTTTTTTTATTTCAGGTAAGAACACATTTTCACGTAAGGATTTAGTGGTGTTACCTATAACCTAAGGTATGTGCTTAATAAGTTGTAATTCCAAATTAGAAAATTTTAATCAATTCTTGATTTTTAAAATATATTTTTTATTGAAGAACTGATGTTCTTGCAAGTTATTAGGTACCAGCCACCCATGAATGCGAAAAAAATAATTAATTATCGAAGGCAATTGTAAATTTCATTCCCATCAAGTTTTTTCAAATGAGTTCTATTTTTTAATAAAGGATTTAGGTTGGATAGACATAAACGAATTCAATGAAAAAACAATCATACTGTAAGGTAGAAGGTTTTGACTTATTATTTTTATCACACCTTGTTAGTTTTTATGGCAATCTATAACTGAGTACACTGAAGAAACAACACAAAATAACAGTTTTCCTCTCACTATCAACACTACAATTGTTCCTCTTCGTCCCTTATCTGACACAGTAGTTTTCGAATTAATTCAGGAGGATTTTAAAATGATCTTATAGATGTGCCATAGAACCTTTCATTAGCAGTATTCAGCTAAAACTGTTTAAGTAAGTCATAAACAATTTGTTGTAAATTTCAGCTATAATTGTTTTTATTTATTTTTTATTATTCTTTTTAACATCCTCCAAGATTTAAATTGTTAAATTGTTACAAAGGGCTGAGTCCGCTGAAGGCGGTTTTTACTCGAACCGGCTCAAGGCCGCTGACGTTATACAATACAAAACAGTGAGGGACCGTTTAGCGGGATCAAGAAATAGTTGGAGAAAGAAGAAAGGGGAGGAAGGGGAGGAATTTTTTAAATTGTTTGCGATATGAGATGACGAGAACGAGAGATTTATCTTTGATATAATTTATCGAGAACAAAAAAGTTCAATAGTTTTTAGCTCAATAAATTTGTTCTGAACTTTAAAAATATTACATAATCACATTTTATTGTAACTTGCATTATCTTCAGTAATTTCAGTTGCATTCATCAACTCTAAATATAAATTGAGGCTATTGCAACACTTACTGGATGAACGCTCCTAGTCCCAATTAAGTGTTAGAGACTTATATACATGACTATTATAAGCATTTACTATTTGGACTTACTGAGTAGAGCTTTGGGGCTCCACTCTCTAATCCTTACAATCCAAAATCTTTCCTAAAATCCTCGATGCTCCTTACTTTGTTACGAATAATGCCATCCTTAATGACCTGGATGTACCATTTTTTGTTGGTTTGGCCCGAACCAGAAACCAGTTTCCTCATAACAAACTTTATTCCCACTCAAACCCACTTGTTTCAGCCAAAGCTACTTCTTCCATTCCCGATAATCCACCGATGCTTCTGAAAAGAAAATGGTCTCGTAACCTTTTAAGTTGAATTTATTATTTAAGTTCTGTCACTGGGTAGTTTCTATATTTGCCTTTATCCATGCAATTATGCATCATTCATGCCATTATATTTATTATTTTTTTAATAATTATTGGTCAATTTTTTTATTTTTAAATATTTTTATTATTAAACAGAAGAGATAGGCCCTCGGCCGGGATTCGAACCCGGAACCTCTGTCTTTCCGTGACAGTGCCCTACCATTTGAGCTCAAATGATGATCCATCAGCACCAAAATCTTCACAACCACTACTGGATATTAGAATTGCTGAGATAGAACTGCATCCAAATACTTCTTTTAAACTATTGCAATAGCCACAGCAACGCGTAATAGAACAGCACCACCCAATAGCTTATTGTCGTAGTTAAAATGTATCATAGTGTATTTTTCGGCCACCAAACGATTTCCCATCCGTTTTTTCGGTTGCAAACTTGGATTTACCCTACTCAGACATGCCCTTACAACATATCAAACATGCAGCATCATCAATCGTCGAAAAATCAATAATAATAACCGAGCCATATCACTTAGGGGTATGAAAAATAGTTTACGTCCTATTCTCAAACCTACTGAATATAAATACAAAATTTCATAAGAATCTGTCAAGTCGGTTCGGAGGAGTTTTGTTACAAACACTGTGACACGACAATTTTATATATTAGAAGATATTTACACTTACATACATGTAATAATATATCCACTAATATTAGCCCAATTTCGAAGATCCTTTTTTTGTTGTACATGGTATTTGATTATGGGTAAATTGCAAATAACATTAAGCAGATGGAAACGATATTTGTATTTTTAGTTTATATTATTAACGTTAGTATAAAGTTATTTCATTGAGGTGGGTCTCGCAGAGGACCTAAAACAGAACCTGAAAAACATGTATCATAGGATGAAATCCTGGGGGGCCTGGATACGACTCGTTCCCAGGGGGAGTTTTATCATTAATCCTTTAATACGATGAGGTCTTTATATATTTGTACCAATTAGTGATTCTAATGAATCTCGAAGTTATTTAAAAACGAAATAATATAATTATGGGGAAATTAAATTATCTTTTAAATGAAAGAAAATAAATTGTCTATTTTATAATTCAAACTATCTGGCTTTCTTTGGAAGTGGAAGTCTGGCTGTGAGATACAATCGATAACATCGCATCTTGAATGTTTGTAGACGTTTACTTGAAGCTTTGGTAAGAGTCTATTGCTCTGATCCTTAAGATAAGAACATGTAACATCTGAGTTCTCTGATTGGAGTAGGTTGGTTAGCTTACTTCCAGAGTTGGTTAAAGGAACATCTTGAGTGATCCCAGTTATCATTTATTATAGTTCCCAGATAAGTAATTTTATCTCTCTTATGTTCTTAAGAGGCTGATTATTTATAAAGAAATCGACATCAATGTAATTTTCTAAAGTCATACTTTTTTGTCTTATGATTCATCTTTATTCCATAGTTATTTTATGTTAAGTCATGGTACGTTACCTATGAGACACTGTAGACCTTCACCACTGGCTGCTAAAAGCACCGTTTTTTACTGTTACTTAAACTTAAGCTTTATGAACTAAATATATTGTACCATTTTAAGTTACACTGTTAATAATTAAATTATGATTGAAGAACAAATAATCAAGTCTAATTTACTTTTAAATGGAAAATATTGTCTATTTTTTTATAACTTGTTATAGACCCTGTTGGTATTCGAATAATAGCATTAAAAAATATAAATAAATATCATTACCGAAAATCTACTCAGTTGTCTATTCATAATAGCCACTACTGATTTCTCAGAACTACACCCCTGTAATTTTTTTACGTTAGAGCCGTAAATTCTGGTTGGTTTTATTTCTTGGTTTAGATGTCTATTGACTGTTTCGTCATGAGGCCCCGTCTATAAACCTTTTATTATCTTTCCTTCTCTACTCGCAGCCTTGGAATACATTCGAATTCTGCAAACGCGATGGATAAAATGTAATGTGTTGGGAGAGTCATTCTAATTGCTATATGTCTATAGCCCCAGTGAATTAGCGGTTAAGTCGAATTTTCTTCAACATGAGTTTCTTGTACTAAGGATACAGGAATTTCGTTAATTTCGGAGTGATGAAGGGGCTAAGTAAGGCATTGTCTTGAAAAGAAGTTGTTGCTTATGTTATAACTCCATTTAATTAAGCTTCATTCAGTACAGTTACTCTCTCTGGACTAAATTCGATTTAACCACTTATTCACCGGGGCTGCAGATATAGCATATGTTAGAAGTAGTATGTTTTTAGACAGAAGTGATGTCCAATATATTCTCTTCATGCCAAGAGAGAAGTAGTTGATTCATGTAGATTGCAGATCTTGTAATAATATTAAGAAATAAATATCGAGAAGTGCGAGGAGGATTAGAGTATATTTGAAATTTATCGCATTTTCGTGTATTTCAGCAATGTCTACACCAGGTATTAAGAAAGAACTTAATCCCAGAGAATTAATGAGTCTTCTGGAGCTGCTGTATTAATAAGTAAAGACAACATAATTATGGTTCAGGTTGATATCTCAACATTATTACTGCTTAAAATATATGCCTTAGAAACAAGGATCTCAAACACTCTCTTCAACAGAAAAGTTCAATACTAAAAAGAATAAACGAAGCTGTAAAAGTTGATAATCAGTTTAGGCAGATAGCGCAAAGTATTTTCGGCTATACAAGAAGCCAGGCATAATGGTGCGTAAAAGAAGTAGGATAAGACGCTATGGACTAGTGGTCAGAATGAAAGACGTCGCCCTCCAAAAAAGACTTGGCGGACCACGACTAAGATGAACAAAGAGTGAGGCAGTTCGCATGTTTGGGTCGATAGATACTTAGTAATTTTTGGTGGGCAGTGGCATGAATGAAGAAAACTGGATGTGTCGCCTTGAACCAGCCAAAACCCGTATTAGAGTCTATTAATGATAATGATGATTGGGTCCTTCTTGAAATACGAGTTCGACCCAGAATGGCCCTTCTATAGAATTCACTTACTCTCAAGAGAATAAGTAGGTCAAATTATGAGGACTAAGTTCATAATCGTCCTATGAAATCCAAGCTCTCAAATAGAAAGTTGAAGAAAGAGCTGCAATTTAAAGGGCTTAAAAAACTGTTTTGCATGACCTCTGCAAACGTATTGATTTAATCTCGCTTCTAATTCAATACCGCCTTGTTAGAGAGCTAAAATAGTATTGTTTGGATTAGTATCAAACACTTGTCCTCAAGTAGTGAAGTTTTCATTTTAAGTATTCCTAAAAAATAAAGCGCTTATTTTAATCAAATTAGAACTAGAAAATGAACCCTGATGAATACTTCCGAAGTGATACAAGATGTATGCTACGAATAATTAATTAAATGTCATCTCATGTTATCTCTTTTTTATTAAGCCATTTGATCGACTCGGACCATCTCATTATTTTAATTTTGAATGTATTATTTTTTATCCAAAATCGATTCGACTTGAAGTGACTTGAAATACCTTACGTAGTCAAACATTAGGATATTATCGAATAATTTTCGGTGTTGCTTACAGTTATATTATTATTTCGGGCATAACAAACCTATTAATATTTGTAAATTTATGTACGAACTAAACACATCATGTATGTAGAATGTTGTTCAACGAAAGTGTTTAAAGTGAAACTCTATTTGTATGCTTCACTAGACTGTTATTCATGATTCATTAATAATTCAATATCTAACGATGGGAATGTCGATGACTGTGGACGGGAAAAAATTAAAATCTTTAAAAATAATACCACGTGTAATAAATCTATTTTATTAACTAATATGGGAAATGATAAAACGAAAAAATTAAAAAAAGTACTCTTATAGCAGTAAACGCCAACACAAATATTTTGCATTTTATTTTCTGATTTTCTAATTTTACCTTTTGTTTTGTTCAGTTTATTAAACTGGCAAAACTTTTTTGACTATATTATATTTAATTTCTTTGCTGCGACGCAAATTCAAAGTGCATTTATTCAAAACTGTAGATATAGAAAAAAAAACTGTTCCACTATAACCCATCTAAGGTCTTGGGTTCAGTACATCGTAGATACTGTGCAGTTTCTATGATGGTGACAATTGCCATCAACATTGTCGTTAAGCAGTTAAGACCTGAAAACTAAGGTTTATTAGTCTTTCATAAGGTTAATGAAAATTTCATTTTCATCAAGTTTTATAATATGAGTTCTAATTTTTAATAAAGAAAGAAAGATGGATATAATGTAAACAATAATTCAATAAAAAGATAATCATGCTGTAAAGAGAAAATTATAACTTGATATTTTTATTACACCTTAGTTTTTATGGCATTCTATATCTGAGTAAACTATATACACAACATAAAAAAAAAAGAAGAAGAAATAACTGCTTCCCTCTTACTACTTACAATTGTTGCCCTTAGTCCCTTACCTAAAACAGCAGTTTTTTAACTAATTCACGAAGATTTTGGGTTAGCTACTTATTGCGGTTGGGTCATTTACGGTCGGAACCGTTATTAGAGCACACGGTTGTTTCCAATAAAAATCCAACTATGCCCTTAATTTAAATAAACGGTATGGTACAACCAAAGTAATTGAAATAGTCCAAAGCACTATGAGCCATGAAGGGTTTAAGGTTCAGTACTGATTGCAATGTCTCTTAGACAATGGTTGTGTAGGTAGGTGAATTGTCTGAGACCACGCATTCAGTGGCTGGCTGAGCACCAGGAGGATCTCCAGATCCCACAGGATACAACCACGACTGGTAACATATTAAATAATGTATCTGCCATAGCCAGAAATGAATTCGGAACCTTCGGCATGGAAACTGAGTGCTTTGAAACTGTGAAACTGAGCTACCCCGCTCCCTACGATCTTTAACATTACATGAAATTATAACTTCGTCCATTACTGTAACTTGACATTCATTGTTGAACATTCACAACTCCCCCTTGAACAATATTCTGAAACCTGATAAGAACAATCCCTAAAGGACACCCCTACCTAAATGTCATGGTGTGGTGGAGGGGGAAAGAGTGAAATGTTTTATGGCGGGAAAAATGTCAAGATACTGGCGGGCGCGGGTGAAGTGCTGGGCATGCGCGTGGATCCCTTCCCTCCGGCCTATTCTTCCCTGTCGCACTTCCTCGCCAGCTCTTCAGTCGTAGGGTCTTCCGCGGGCTTCGAGGTCTTCGTGGGTGACGTCCGCTATGCTCCTCATGGGTGAGTCTTCAATTCTTCATGTCTTAGCTATCTTCAGTCTTGTGAAGATTTCACATCTTTTCATGTATTTCTTTTTAAAATAAATTTGCTTTTTGAAACCGCCTTGAAAGAATTTTTATTTAAGCTTGAATGATAACTCAATGTGATAAAGAGTGGTTTATAAGAAAATCCGACATGCTCCTAGCATTATTTTAATCGAATAATTTCCACGAAACTATTAGGTACTGAGAACTCATTTTTTCCCCCTTAAAATTATGCCCGATACAGTTGAGAAGAAAGGACTTGCACCAGTCAACATAATTCAGACAAAATTTTTTTTTTTATTTAACCATTATTTATTGTTTTAATAAGTTAATTCAGTTAATTAAAGTGATTAATTAATTAAATGAATGCATTATCTATTTGGAAATATTTTACCAAAAATACTATTAAATTTCATTAAGGGACGCTTCAAAATTAAGCTTGTCCTATTCAATGTTTCTACTGTTATTTTAAAACAATAACAAAATTGCATTATTATTAAAACATATATCTCTTACATCTGTTAGTGTTAGGTTATATCTATTAATAAATAATGTAATTAGCTCAACACAATTTTAGGATTAAAATAATAATATTTTATCGCATCGTATATCTGTCTAGTCGTAATTTTTATATTTGTTTATCAAAAAGATTATATGTTTTACCTATCTATTAGATTGACTAATAGATAGGTAGAACCCTGACAATAAAGGCAGTTCTAAACCCTTGGATGAGGATGATTTAGTGGCAATACCATTAGCGGTATTTACATAAGCTCGAAAGATATTGCAACTTGGCGTCAAAGGTTTCAAGAATTAATTGATTTAAGTAAATTTGTTTTGTTCGGTTCAAAGTAGAGGAATACGTCTAGTAAAATTAGATTTATAAGGGATTTATAAGGGAAAATAATTATGCTTAATTGAATTAATTTTATTGTTAATATAATTAATAACAATGTTTTTCTTGTTCATTAAACTTTATAGATAACAATTGCAATATGAAATAGTTTATGATCCAATGCATTATAGATGACAATACTAATTCACCTCTGGATTCCTATTGTTCCATTAATAGTTTATATAATGCTTCCTTACAGCTGTTTCATTATCCTTTTTTGTTAATGTTTTAAAAAATAGCACCTACGAAAAGTTAGATATCTAAATTAAAATGTTTGTAATATTGGAACATTAAAATGAACATTAAACTGAATGAAACGGTTGTGTAGTTGTGTAAATACATAATTAATGTGCTTGCTCGTTGTTTCTGTTAAAAATATAAAGAATTGTTATTATTATTTGATCCCTTGATAAGCAAGTAAGTTAAGGCGTCTCCTAAGCAACCTCGAGTCTGCCTCGCCGTTCCGATCTTGCCATGGTGGACTCTCGGAATAAAACTCGACCTCAGTGGGGACATTATTTAAACATGAAAATTCCCATATTATCCTTGTATGGAGTAGAAAAGGGCGTAAATTAAAATAAAAAATGAAATATATGTCTGTAATGATACAGCAACTTTACATTGTGTTTTTTTAAATTTTTTGGAAGAGTTTGTTATGAAATTAAGTTTACATATGTATACCTGCACCATTAAAAGCAATAAATTGGCTGTTTTCCACCCACTTAGGGTACCTTTCCATATGTAGGCTGGGCGAGTTTGTCTTGGGTTCAAATCCCACTCGCTGGGAGACTTTTATTGTGTTAGTGGACGGAGATGGGCCTTATGGTATCTATGACCCTCTTGGGGCTCACCCAGCCTCTATAAAGTGGGTACCTAAAATAAGGGGAAATCTGGCGGGTGAGGGTGATCCAGGACATATCACCTCTTAACCGTTGCCCAAGAAACTGTACAGTCTCTACCATGTACTAAGCCCCAGACCGTTCAAAGGTTGTTATGGTAAACTGAAAAAAATGTTATTTATAGGAAACTAAATGCTTATATTGAAAATAAATGGGGTTCCCATTGCTACTAAATGCATACTATTAAAGTTTCTCTAGTCCTATCTGAACTTAAATTAATTTCTACTCAACCTAGGTTGGTAAGTGAATAGATAAACGTCCGCACCAGATTTTTATTAAAAGCTTCAGTTGACTTTTCCAAAGAACCTTTTTATAAAATTTAAGCGAATTCCATTATTGAAATTTGAAAATATATATACGTAAATGAAACCTATAAAAAATCAATATTATAAAATTTCTTATGGTTGACTCTTGTTTATTACATAATTTCATTTACTCTAAAAGTAGATATACTTTTGAATACTGAGTATTTATTTTATAATCTTAAATATTTTAAGCATAACAGGCACTTATTTTTATGCGGTTAGGAATTGCCTATTTCCTTGTCTTTATCTAACTTATTTCTCTTTTTCACTCAATTGTTTCTTCCTTGAACCTACCCGATGACTTAAGTTGTAATCTTGAACATTTTTACTAACGCTTGCAAAAATATTGCTGACGCTCAGACAATGCGATAAGTCAGCATCGAACAGACTTCCTCTGGAACGATATGGTGTTAAGTAAATATTATTAGTAATAATGATATTAAATTATTTATTTATTCTTGGAAATGTCCTTTTAAAACAATAATACAGAAAATGAAGTATTTGCTGTAAGACAATAAACTAAAGAGCAAAATACATTGTATTTATTTATTAGTTCATATTATATTAATTAGATGTTTAATTGAAAAATAATATTTCATAAATATTATTTTAATTAATTTATTTATGTTCATTTAATTAATTTATGAAATATAAATTGTGAATTTATATTTCATAGATTAATTAAATGAAAGTAAATTATGAAAAATTTAACTCCTAATTGAAAGAAAATGAAATTTATGCAACAATATCCTTCAAGAAGGTATAATAAAATTTATGAAAAATAAGAAAGAAAGAAACGACCATTTAAAACTATTTTAACTTTGAATGATAGTCTTTAAAATGATACAATTAAATTGAGTGCTAAAAATCATTAAAACTTTTCTATTTGCAAAGTATTGGTTACTTTTTACATGATTATTATTAACGAGAATCCTTTTGAAATAGTAATTTTATAACTATTGCTAATCATTCTTTGTCCTTTGTTTAATTAATGACACAACTTGGACAAACAGTGGTCTATAAAATTAATCTGGTAAAGAACATTTACTAGTAATAAATCACTTATAACTTCAGTTTTTTAACATTAACATACCCGTAGGATATATGCTTGCATGTTAATGTTACTTGTATATTTCGTCCATATCTAAGGAAACTTCTGTTTTACTTCTGCTGATCAACTGTAAGGCGGTTTTACAGAGACGGGTGTTTTTATGAATTTAAAATGAACTGGACCATCTTTCATTTTCCATCTACAAAATAATTTTAGAAAGGTATTAGCTTTGTCATTCTCGGTCATTAGCTGATGGAAATTCTTCTTTGACAGAGCATACACCCCTGAGCCCTTAGGCAATTGCCTGAGTCTTCCTTGCCTATTTTGGCGTAGCAGTTTACAACGATTAGAGCAGATTCCTCGATGATGCAGAAGAGAACATGGGATCGATTTTCTTTCTGTAGTCATGGAGTTTGGCCCGAACGCCGCCATGCCCTGTTAGGGATTACAAGGCCCAGAAGTCCGATGGAATCCATTTTGCTACCAACCTTGACACGACCGTAGTTTTGTATTTCCTGAAAGTAGCACCATGCGAAGTTGTCAATGTTACTTTCTTTGTATTTTCTATTTTCATTTATTTTTATTCCTTTCCATCCTTTTACAAATATTTGTTGAAAGACTTGCCGATCCCTGCATTTTAAGACATATCGAAGCTCATAAAAAAAACTTCCCCGTTTGACACAGACCTCCTGACCTATTTACTTGCAGTAATCTGTAGGATCCGTGATACATTTACAACATTAAAACCTTCATTAAAAATGAAATAATAATATATTTACTCTCGATGTACCCGAGAAACAATTTTTCGTCTCTAATTTTTGCTACTTCAATTCATTTCTCAAGCATAATGTCAAAAAATACTGTGCTTAAGAAAGCTATTGTAAATATTTAAAAAAATCTTACCTCTGATGATAGTAAAACAACCACGGAAACTGAAAGAAATTATATAGCTATGTTTACATGATGCAATGAATTAAAGTGGTACTTTACGATATTTTTATCGACTGGTTTACTTCCATAACCTATCTCCTTATCCCTCTATTCCCTCTTTACGAATATTGTCGAGTTTTGTTTATAGTTAGAAATTGTGCTTTGCATTGAGATTTTATTCTTTTTAGTTTCGTTGTTGCATTAGTTATTAGTCATAATCATTATTTCTAAACTATTAATTTGCTTTTTGGCGCATATGCTTCCTCTCTTTTTCGAGCCTTGGTTTTATATGTAATTTGGATCTCTTTTCGTCTTTATGACCAAAATAACCTCTTCTCATTTTCATTTCAATCCTACTATTGTAATATATCAGTTTTTTTTTATTTAAGGTCACTTTCTGCTGATGTGGCTAATCGTATGTGCTACAGTAGGAGTCCTAAATTTTATCTATCCAGATTAAACCTTCTAAGACAGGGATCAGGATCGCCATTTTACGCCCCTTCAGAAGGACAACATAATGGCGATTCCACTAATCACCGCTTACTAACTTCTGTCCACGGAACACTGCCCAAACCCAAATCATAACGCAATATTCCCACTTACGTCTCGGTCTACCCCTCAGGCGCTTCCCAGTCGTCATAGCGCTTATTAACTGTTTAGGAATTCGTTCCTTAATAAGCCCAGCAACTTTGCAGGACCACCTTAATCTTCGTGACGCTATCCCTTCAATAATATTAATCGGGTGCACGCTTCGCTGATGAATGGCATAACCAAGGATTTTTTACTCCCTTAAAAAAATCCCAAGGCCACGATCTTGGGTTATGATATCTATTATACACGTTGAATATCTGTATTTTTAGTTATTTTAATGTGTAATAATTAATTTTTTTACATAGTATTCATGAGATGTATAGGTACTATAAGAGTTTCAGTCAATAAAATATATCTTCTTTATTTTATTTTATAAATTAAAGTTGGTTAATCATCTTCACTTAAAAAGTGTCCAATTTAATCTCTCTATCCTCTACTATATTATAATATTTAAAATAGTAATTAATTTACCAATAAATATCTTAAAGTCTTTTAAAATTGACTGTTCATATAGCTCAATTACTCTCGGAGGAGGGGATTTTTAACTCGTTTTAATTGGCTGCTGGGATTAGCCGGGGACGTCAATGGGGTCTCCTGATTGGCTTTCATCTGTCTTTTTAACTTATTTTTGTACTCACACCTTATTGACTCTCATGCCCAGTGTGTTAAGGTTTAGGGCCTATAAAAACAGGCGGTTTTAGAATATTTATTTATTTTCTGTAGTATATTTGTATTTCAATGCTACCAGAACCCAGAAAACACATTTATTTATAACTACTTTTAATTGAATAAGCATCTCTCACATTGATTAATGGAAAATTACGAACTATAAAAGAATTAAATAATTTATTATAGGTAAAAAAAGTAATATTTTCCTTGCTGAAAAAAAGACTTCTGGAAATAAGACTGGTGGTATCGATGTGTAATACAGTTGAACTTCATAAATTAAATGTAATTGGACAAGGAATTTTCATAACTTATGGTTAAAAGCCTCGACTGAAAAAGATCGGTTGGGAATTTGTGCTGTCAAGCGGGTGATTTTCAATCATCCCAACTCATACGATTTTTTAAATTTTGATTTTTGTTATTGTTTGTATCTTTTTTAAAGAGGCATTTGTAGTAATGATATGTATTTAAATTGAATATTTAACAACGTAAATCACCAAAAATTGGACGAACTCCCAATATTTTATTCTCATTATATTTAATTGATTTACTAACATTCTTTGTAAATCCGTATAAAGCTTACTGGATTTTAGTTTTTCGTTTTTCATACCATCCACTCCTATTTTTGATTTTGATTTCATTCTTTTAAGAAAACCAATGGAAGAGAACCACAACAATATTTTATAGTGGAGATGCGCTCAAGTGATTTTGTTACGATTGACGTGATATATTCCTTTACTTCAGTTTATTTTAATTGTATTTAATTTTAAATGCATATAATTACAGCAAATGCCTTTTTATAAAAGAGATCAACAATAAAAAAAATCAAAATTTTAAAAAAATTTATGAGCTGGGATTATTGAAAATCACCCGCTTGCCAACACCAATTCCCAACGGATCTTTTTCAGCTGAGGCTATTATACTTAAGTTATGAAAATTCCTTAATTTAGCAATGGAGAAGAAATGTGAAAGGTTGTATGAAGCGTGTTTCAGAATGAAAAGGAGTATATTTACATAGGATACATTTAATGCATGTGGTTGGACCCGAAAATATAATTTTTTGTGATCAATTCTATTCATTAAATACCATATAGACTAAATAATTTGCTCTTCTAAATTCGGTTACTATTCAATTTCATTTTGTAAATATGATAGTGACTAATACTGAAATAATAATGTGGTAACATAAAATTTCCTGAATAGTCAGTTTATGTAGGTAACATTAAATTGTTCCATCCCAAAGTCTATGTACCTATTTTGTCTGTATGTAGTAGCATTTATGGTTTTACAAAAGATTTTGGAGGTTGGTGTTTTTGTAAAAAAACAAAATTTTACAAGGTTTCATTAGCCATCTTTTAGCTTAGATGGATTATATGGAATATAGGACCCTCCTGGGCTCACCCAGCATCTATAATTTGGGGACCCAAAATAAGGGGGTAAATCTGGCGGTTGAGCGTGATCTAGGACAAATCACCTCCCTGCACAACAGTTGCCCAAGAAACAGCACAGTCTCTACCATCTACTGAACTACAGATCCTGCATGTTTTTTTCCTAAGTCACCTAAATTCCTAATTTTTCCTAATGAAAATTGAGGTTTATGAATCTTTTTGATTACATACAATAATAATAGAGATTTAATTTAGATACAATAATAATGATAAAGCACCTTCTTCCTCGAAATCATTCTGTCAGTTCTAATAAAGTTTTAAGACCGGTTAAAAAAAAAACGATATAAATACAAATTAATTAACACCTCAAATTCCTAATATAGCCGGAGGGAAAGGAAAATTCATAAGGCAGAGGAAAGGGAGAAGAGAGCGGTACCCACTTATTAAAGGCAAGTCCATTGTGAGCAGTTGTCCCCTAAAATTTTGTAATATCAAGTTGTCCCTTGTGTTGGGAATCCAGATTATTCCTATAGCAGTGGCCTACCGTACAGTATCCGATGTACTTCTAATATTCAGAGTGTTCAGGAGTCTATTTATTAATTAATTATTTATTATCAATATGTTGACAGTCATAGATGGACTCTATGAATAGCATTTATAGAACCTTCTGTATGCCTACTCTTAATTGGAGGAGGGTGATAACCGGCGGTTGTGAGTGAGCTTCTAATCACTTCGCTGAACAACTGCTGCCTTAAAAATATTTCCGTCTCAACAACTTACTGAACTGATTACACTTCGTGGGTTAAAGTTTTTTGTCGGTAAATTTCAAATACTTTCACTGTTTCCCACGATTTCCACCAAAATCGTCTTGTAAATTTGGCTTAGTGAATCAATTCGATATACAACACTATGTCTACAGTTAAAACAAAATAATTATATACTTAATTATAGATTATTGATTTATTATACTTCAATAGCCTACCTATCTTAACCTCCTTTGGCTTACCACCTGTCTTAAAATTATGCGACTCATACAAGACTGAAAAGGCAAGAAACTGCTCGACGTTTTCGCCTACTTCTACATTTACTGGACAAACGTTCTAAGCTCCCAATTATTACAAAAGACTCATTTACATGACAGTTATCAGACCTATTTGGGCATATGGAGTTGAGCTTTGGGGCTCTAC
Organism: Arma custos; assembly: GCA_037127475.1. Classification (NCBI taxonomy): domain Eukaryota; kingdom Metazoa; phylum Arthropoda; class Insecta; order Hemiptera; family Pentatomidae; genus Arma; species Arma custos. The sequence goes on along the minus strand of CM073763.1, from coordinate 78,850,511 downwards.
TAAACCATCCAATTCATCTTGTATCCAATCCTTACAATCCAAAATCCTTCGTAAAATCGTCAATGCTCCTTATTATGTCACAAACGAATTAATCCATCATAATCTTAATGTCCCATATGTTGCTGATTTGGCCCAAACTAGATACCTATTCTTTCAGGACAAGCTCCATACACACTTGAATCCGCTAGTCTCTCAACTTGCATCCCATAATATTCCTGATGACCCTCCGAGGCGTCTGAAATGAAGATGGCCTCGAGACCTTCTACTATAGAACTCTATTGGAGTGCTACCGATGGGTAGTTTCTCCACAAGTGGTTTTTTTCATGTCATTTGTTCATATTAGCAGATTTACTTGTTGTAATATTATTACAGTTGTAAATATCAATAAATTAATCTAAAAAAAAAATTATGGGAATTTCCATCATTTCGAATGTGAGCACATTTTAAAATAAATACAACATTTTTCATTATTTTTTTTGTTCTATTTTTACTTTTATTTTATCATATGGTGTTTTGTCTTATGTTTTTGTGTTGTTTGCTATTATTTATTTTTTCCTGTTGTGCTTTTTGAAGTTTGATGAGTGTATGTTGAATTTTCAAATTCTGGAGTATTTATCAGCTGTTTTTATCTGACCTTATCCAGCCGGGGTCAACCTTCCTTATGATTGATTAGTTGCATTTGAGCTTTGGAGTTGGTGGGATGTTTTTTGGCTGCATTATTCATGTTTTGTTTTGCTGTTATTCTCTTTCTACCCTTTGGATGCCTGAATTGGCGAAATATGGGACAGATATTTTCAATTTCTGTTTTAGTTTGGAGGCTTAAGGGCTTTTCGTTGGAATTATTCCACGGTCTTAACATTTATGTAAGGCCTCTTTTTATTTTTCAATATAAATACATAAAGTTTTCTTTAACCTTTTCTTTTGCTTACTCCTATCCATCATATTTCTAATCACGCATAGGAAATCAGGTATTTTAAACAAATAGCGCTGACGTAGTAATTGAAGTGGTTTCAATCGAAGGTGTTGTTCACTGTCGTTATATTTCAGAGTTCCTTCCCGGAATTATATAGCACCTACAAATAATACTTAAGGCCAGATTTGTTTTAAAAATGTTTTCTTAGTAATAGTATCAGCTTCATCATCATCACACGGTACTGTGGTCCTTCCTTGACCTCCTCGACAATTTTCCTCCACTTTGAACTATTTTCCACTGTTCTCCATTTTATCACCCCCAGGAGCCTAAGGTCTGCTTCCAAATCGTCTCGTCCAGCCATCGCACTTTTGGGCCTGCCTCCTCCTCTCTCTCCGTCTGGGCGTCTCTTCAAGATCAGCTTTCACAGATTCACTTTTTTTATCCACTCTGTATAAGTACTCCAATCATCTTAATCTTGTTTTTTTAATACAAGAAACTACATCAGATTCTCCATATTCTTTTTTATTTGGAAGCGATTACCTTCCTTGGTTGGGCCATACACTCTTCTAAGAATCTTTCTCTCCCAAGTATTCAATAATTTCTCTTGCTGCTTGGATTGAGTAAATGCCTCCCCACCATACATGACGATTGGACGAAGTATCGTCTAATATACCATTATGTTGAGGCTTCGGGGTAAACTCTTTTTCGGAACACGTTTGTATGCACCTAATTATTTGGATTCTTTTGCACTAAAAATCCAACTATGCCATATTCTAAATACATGTAAAGACACCACTACCACCCATGAAGAGTCTTCGTTTAAATACATAGTAGAGACTCTGCTGTTCCTACGACAATGATTGGGGTGGTTTGTTCTAGGCTGTTAACAGACTAAATAGTGAAATTTAGTCGGATTTGATCCCGGGACCTTGAGCACAGGAAGACAGCTCAATAGACTGAGCCACCCCGCACCACACGTGGCGGGATGTTTTGGAAATATTATGATTCATATTTTGATGAATTTGGCTGAGGAGAGAGATGGCTTTAGGTTATGGAGGAATGCGGTTAGCCTAAACTGGTTGATTCGATTGCCTGCGAACCCAACCGCGGCTGTCTCCTAATAACAATATGCCCTTCGTCTCATCCTACAACTCGAGTCTAGTCAATCTTCAAATTTCAAATATTACACATGAACTAAAATTGGGATGTAATACTTTCAAATATTTTAATTATTGTTGAGTAAAATTAGTCGACCTTATATATATATATATATATATATATATATATATATATATATATATATATATATATATATATATATATATATATATATCAGGAAGAAAATGGTCCGGGTGGAGGTGAGAAAGAATTCTTTTACCCTAGGCGTACACCAAAACCGATTTTGTCGGCCGATGTCGGACAGAATTACTCGCTCTCACACTGTTGCCGGCATTGGACGTTGCCTTGCCACAATCACTTCTGTAGTTGATTGTGCTGCTTAATATGTTAATGTATGCAACCGCTATATCCATTTCCGATGCATTTTCAGTCCATAAACGTTTCGCAACATCACGATTATTGTAAATTTTTGAATGTTTATCCCACGGGGTTGGTCTATTATAAACAAAACTAATTAATTTTTCAATATCCATAGTCGTTAAGGTAGATAACAACACACAAACACGACAGAATCATGAAATTAAACTATAAATACACTCAATTTGCGCTGTAGACGCCGGCAGACTGGCGAGAAATCCCAACATGCTCGGACTCTTCAGTTGGTCGGCCATGAACGGACGTCATCGGATGAATGTTATATTGGTGTAAGCACTCCCTTTCTTTTACATATGTTTGATTCGATCGGCCGATAACGCCCAGTAAATTTTGGACGACAACGGCTTAAAGCGAATGTTTCGACCCACATCGCAGGTCTTCTTCAGGGCTAAATATACTAGATAAATAATTAATTAAAAATAATTAATATATAATATAATAAATATATTAAAATAATATATAATAAAGCATAAGAGTATATGTTGTCATATCTAGGGATATGAGTGACTAAAAATATATAACCAAAAATCGGGAACCCTTTTGGTAGATCTAACAGAAATCAGTATCAATAGTTATAGAGAAGTATCGATTAAGAGATAGGGGTAACATGAAGTAATACAAATTAATGACAATTATATGATAAAAAGGTATTATTTTAGATAAATTATAGAAAACTAAAACCAGAGGGGATTGAATAACAAAGAGGTACTACTTTAAACTAACAAAACTACCAAATGAAAAGTTAGAACAAGATTAGGAATTATAGACCACATAATTTTTTAGATTTTATAGTATACTCAGCTCTGAAGAAGACCTGCATTGTGGGTCAAAACGTTGGCTTTAACAATAAACAGTTCTTCTTCCTAAGATAATTCTTTCTGACGTCAACCCGGACCATTTTCTTCCTCTATTATAATTATTTTTTACACCTTACATCATGATTAATTTGGTAATCAATTATGATTTTGATTGACTATATCCACATGTATTTAAGAATGGATAAATTTTACGGAATTGAATAGTTTTATCCAACGCGGATTCAAGAATTTTTCTGGGGGGGGGGGGGCAGAACGGGCAGACGAGCAAAAAATCAACAATAACTTAGAACTACACTAGTAGCATTTTAGAAAAGTTTATTAAAATATCTAAACAATAGTTTCACTCATGTTATTTCTATTATTTTAACAACTATCATCACACGATTTGCCTATAAGTATGTACTTTAATGGAATCTCCACAGTACTCAAAACACCGTCTGAGGGGGGGGGGCACGTGCCCTATGGATCCACCTATGCTTTTATCGGTGACTGGTATACATAATAAAATAAATTGATTAACGGACCCTTAATGAAGCATTTCGAATTTAGAATATAATACTCCAAACTACTGTTGAAGTTGAGGAAATCGTAAGGAACATTATTTTGTAGGAATTCGTTTTATGAAACAAACATCAATAAATCGATACCAAGACAGAGCATCGTGCGGGAATGTTATCGACTTCTAGTTTAAGATAATCAGTTCCGCTTAATTCCCTTATCTTAGTTCTCATTTCCCTATGCTCTTTATACCAACGGAGGTCAATTTATTTAAGTGAGAGCGGAGCTAAATTTACTATTTACCCATAATTTTGGCAGAATTTCCCAATTATACGTTATGTATTTCAATTCTCTCATACTGTTTTGTATAGGGATTGATTCGTGTATTTTTCTATTTGGCAACTTGATAACAAAATTTTTTTTTCTATTTAAACACGACTTTAATAAAATCTCCATTTTTATCCTTGTGTATCAGTTTTGTATGTAAATTTTAGTATCATATTGAGCAAAATGTTAGCATTTCGATTCTCAAGTCTTGAAACTCGCAGTCTTTTCTACGCCCACTCCTTCATTCCCTGTTGACCAAAGAGGATTTTAAATTTCACTTAAGTTGTTTTCGACATTTATTCTTTTTAGAATGCAATTGTTTGAAATTTAAAATTTGTCACTACTCCAATGAAAAATCGCATTTTGTTTCACAATTAATTATTTTATGGGAAAACAATTTGTGCATAATTTACATGAATATTAATAATTAAAATGCCGATGTTTAAATCGGTTGTAACTATTAGTTACTGTTGTGGATAGTACAATATCATTGGATAATTTACAAGTATATTAACTAACATCTCGAAATTGCATAAATAGTTAGAGATGGATAGTGTGGTGGCGTCTAAGTGCTTCTCTTTGAAAGTAATTTTATTATTAATTCTTGCAGTATGGATGGCATCAATTTAAGCTTGCCCCAAAGGAAATAAAAAATAAACAAACGAGATTTATATATAGGTATATTACTATTTTAAAAACGTATTGGATATCATATTTAAAATTAATTCATACAAGACTGAAAAGACAAGAAACTGCTCGACGTTTTCGCCTACTTCAACATTTACTGGACAAACTTTCGAAACTCCCTATTAATTACAAAAGACTCATTTACATGACAGTTATCAGACCTATTTGAGCATACGGAGTTGAGCTTTGGGGCTCTACTAAACCATCCAATTCATCTCGTATACAATCCTTACAATCCAAAATCCTTCGTAAAATCCTCAATGCTCCTTATTATGTAACAAACTCATCCATCATGATCTTAATATCCCATATGTTGCTGATTTGGCCCAAACTAGATACTTATCCTTCCATGAAAAGCTCCATGCACACTTGAATCCGCTAGTCTCTCAACTTGCTTCCCATAATAATCCTGATAACCCTCCGAGTGCTATCAATGGATAGTTTCTCCACACGTGTTTTTTTTTCAGGTCCTTTGTTCATACAGCATATTTACTTGATGTAATATAATTACAGTTGTAAATATCAATAAATTATTCTATTCTAAAAAAAAATTAATTATTGGCTGTTTATGTAATTTTAGACTAATGTAAACAATATTTTAATACACGTTTACTCGGCTTTGATTTTATTTGACCTTTAAATGTATCACACTTCAAATTATGTCCTAACTATACAGAATTATCAAACTTTCGACGATGTCTGAGTACACCCCTCGGAGTCATATGAAATTCTTCCAGTACTGCTCAATCTACTTTTCAGAACTCAATAGGTTTGGCAAAAAATGGCAAACTTATATACGAAATCTTAGTATGGATTGAGAAAATATTATATAACTTTTTAAAAAATTCGTTCAGTGGAAAATAATGTGTCTTAGAATAAATAAATAAACAAAATTTGTAGAGTAAAAGGGGTTCTTTCTTAAGACCACTATCACAGCATCAAATTGGGCTAAGAAATAAACAAATAAATATAAAAAATATTATCGCAAAGCATCATAAAGATCTTTGAAAAAATATAAAGGAACCTTACTCCTATTATTTAATTCGCAAAATGTATATATTCGTACACCAGGGCATGCTACAGCTGCTCTATTGATAATGTTGAACGAGCGTTAAGTAGTTTAAAATTCTTTACATTATTCAGAACACGAACTTGGATTATGTTGAAACCAAGAGTATACGAGTACAAGTTCGTGAATAACAGAAAGTCTTAATCAGTTTAGTAAAAGCATATAAAGAGAAATTTGTGATATAATTATAATTTTATTATTAATAAAAAACTAATTAATTCTTCTGGATCAGTGTTGGACAGAAGTAAAGTTAATAGCTCTGCTAATAATTAGTAGATAGTAGTTAATCGCAATATTTTTTCCGACTGGCAATTGTTGTCTAAATAATTGAACTGCTAACTGGTAGTTAAGATGTAGTAACCTAGTTATGACTAATAGTCGATGAAATGAAATACAGTAGTTAGCCACTCAGAACTGAACGTCGACAAATAAATTATTGTTGACAGCAAGGTACATAGTATAGTTGAATAATTATTTTTATTTTTTCATGCTTTATGTTGTACATCAAGGATGGCTTGACTTTGCATTTCTATTATTACCATTGTACTTAGCAAGCACATTACGATATTACATAATACCATTATCTAAAAAAATTAATATTTTCTTTAATACGTCAATTTAATAATTTTTGCCAAAGTTTACTAAAGGGTAGAGGTAAAAATACAAGGGAAAAGGATAAATGTATTTTTTTTTACAATAGATGAAAATGTCAACTGTCCTCCGGAAACACAAAGATTGTTTTATTTGTCTCATGGAGCCGAAGTTAACAATTTTGTGGTATCATTTTATGATCCAATAGAAACAAAATGTGGTACCACTTCAGTACTAAGTCATCTAGTGGATTTTATGATTATTAATTATTAAAGTAACTACAACATTCGCTAATCAGGAAAAGTTTTACTTAAGCAGTTATGCCCTCTTAATTGTATTCCTGTAAATATAACAGCAATAAAAAGTAAAATTATATTTAGAACCTTTTAAGGGTCTATGGGTTTTTATTCGTATTTGTTTTTAGAGTGACCGTAACATACACTAATGACCGTAAATAATAAACTAATAAAAGAAAAAATAAATAATAATATACTAAAAAAAAAATGAAATGCACAACTTCTTAATTTTTATATCTAATATTTCCATATTAAAATAAGCATCATATAAGTATTTATTGAAATTGCAATGTAAAAACATATTAGTAATAAAATTTCAATGAATACGAATTTTGAAGATAGCAGCTTGAAACAGCATGATTGCTGCTGCATTGTTTGATAACGAGTCTGGAGCTTAATCCAAAATGTTCATAATAGTTAACCAACTGTCATAGTAAACAACAACAGCCATTGTTTCCCACCAGTAATTAATTGTTATGATAACTGCTAGCTACAAGCCGGGAAAAATAGTTACAACTTTCAACTAATGTAGTTATGGTTTGTATTAATTAGTGATTATCCATGATTATATTTTCCCTTTCTCTAGCCTGTATCTATTTTAATTTAAATAAACAATAATAATCGGAATAAAAGCTTAACGTTTCGCTGACTGGTCGGTCACTAAGACAATGTTATCGTACCTCCTGATACATGGACAATCTGCTGATCGAGTTCATCTCAAAGTCATGACCACCCCCAAGTTGATTGCTTTGATCTCTGATTGGCCCAAGGTATGCGATGTAGTTAGTAGCCACATCAAACAGGGAGATGGTCCACTGCGACCAGGTTCGATTTGAGCTTTTAGCGGTTTCCCAGGACCAAAAAGGCTCTTTAGTAGTGTGGAGGTGTCTTGCACAATTATTGGGCTCTAGTGATGTTATCACATTATAACTTGAAAATTTATATCTTACATTAGGAGTTATATAACAAAAATATATAGTTTATATTTGTATTAACTCTCTAAAGGTTTATAATCATTAAAATATGTGCGAATAATTATTCTCACAAAGGAAGCTTCTAGCGTCCCGAGTAAAATTGCTGTCAGATAGTTCTTGATAATAATATTAATGATGAAGTTATAAATGACGAGTCCCTTTTGAATAAAATTTCCAGGCATTACAATGCAGGAAATATTTCAAACAAATAAATAAATAAAATAATAAAAAGTTAATAATAATAAATAAATTATCGACCATAACTTCGGCACTTTTAACATAAAAAGTATGCCCAGATGGTCAAAAACACTCACATATGAATATTACTATTAATATAGATCTGAAAGCTGAGATGGAGTATGACGGGAATGTACAGAGGAAATGAATTGAAGGATGAGAAATATTTATGATGGGCAGTGGGATTGAACAATTTCGAAGAGGAACTCAACTAGGACATTCTCGAATGAACTCGAAAGTTCCCCTATTTAGAGATATCTTTTATTAATTTTTGGTGGAGGTTATACGGTATAAAACGATATACGAAATAGATGTTAAAGTGGTGATATTTTCAAGATATACAGCTCTGATCAACAATAATAAACTTCAATGTGGAAGAAATCTGAAGAGTTGAAAAATAGTCGTAAATAACAAAAATACTCAAATGCACCATAGTCTTAAATCACACCAGTTATGAAAACCAATATCGAAAAAGATTGGAATATTCACAGGTTTAAATTGGTTGTACTCTATAAAATAAAGTACTCCATTACTTTATCGAGAAAAATTCAAAGTATGGAAGAGGACGAGAGAACTGAGTACTTGTTTACCATTCTCATCAATCTTCTAAGGAAATACTGACGAGAGTTCGTGGTATTTGAGTAAAATGCTCGTTAGTCGTTACTACAGAGTACTTTTTGTCTCTCTCTCTCAACACAAACCAAGCATATTTTATCTTACATACAAACATATACATTTATACTAGTCAGCTATTCACTGTAACAACTAATTTCAGTATATTGCACAATAAAAGTGCATTTTTATCCACAATGCGTCGAAAAAAGTAGGACTACAGAAAGATTAGTATCATTCTGTACTATTACGCATGTATATTATTAAGAGGTTTTTTTTTTATAGCTCAATTAACAATTTTAAGTTTACTATTTGCGATGCGAGAAGAGTTGAGATGTTTAATCGAAGTTTCATACACTAATGCTTTATCAGTACTGGTGTGATAGTTGGGAGAATATCAACTGACTGATAAGCACGTTCTGTTACTTCAAAACAATTATTAGATGTATCATTGCATTTCAGAGAAAGCTTACATAAAAACCTTTTTTTAAATTAAAATCTTAGATTTTTCGAGGGTGATGTTTCCACAAGTTCATTTGTTTGCGAAGGGTTATTTTCTAATTGTTATTACTTTTTAATCTTTTGAATAATGAAATAAATAACTGTTGAGTGCAGTAATGCAACGAATTACTTAATTTCTCAGAAATAGATAGAAAAACGTGTAATTTAATTTTAATCCTCTACAAATATAAAACACACCGTCGCTGTCAAAATAATACCGCCTATCTACAACTTTTGATGAAAATGAGTTAGTAACGGTAACGGACGTATTAAGGTCTGCAACATGGCAGAGTATGATTTTTTGGTATTTCTCTTCAATCTTTTTAGTAATAGCTCCAAAATTGTATTGATAAAAAATAGATTATAAATTATCAAGTCTACAGTGGGCGCGGTTTTTTTTTTTTTTCTCTCCAGTAAAATTACCCAAAGTGTACTTAGGTGGTATTGTTTTGACAGTGACGATATGGAATTTAAAAAAAAAAACAACTTAAATACACTAAAAGTGAAATAATTAAATTAAATATAATGAAAGTGAATATCATAAATAAAAATGAGCAAAAACCCTATTTGATGATCTGTTAGTAATGCTGATGTGAGATGTGCTCCACTTTGCTTTCTTTTATACTATTTTTCTTTTGTTGTATTGATGATGCCTGAATTTGCGTAACATTAACTAGTAAGCTTTTTATAGTATTTTAGAGTTCAGGCTTTGTGATTTTCCCTATTATGTATTATAATACATTAAAAATATTTATTTTAGTTTAGTTGTTAACTCATATTTCTTGTTCGCAGTAAAAAAAAATTTGTTTAATTGTTTTAGCGTTCTATTAAATACTATCGAAGCATAGTTTCGAATAGGTTAAATAAATTTAACTTAACGACCTCAACCACCTCTATTAATTTATTTATTATTATATAGGTAGTACTGTTAAGGTAAATTTTTTTTTTTTTACCAGAACTAACTTTTCCTCCTCTGAATCCATTTTATCGTGAAGCCTATACGTACATTTGTATCTCGTATTTCAAAAAATGCCTTATATATATTTAAATTTTGGATTTAGCCCGATCAGATAATTAGACTCAGTTCCCACAACTTAGTATCATTCCAAAAATTCTCTTAAGATTCAAGGACCACGATCATTCAACGCTCCATATGGCGTGGAATGATGGGGTGTTCATCACTGATCCACATAAGATGAGTATTCCTAATTATCCTTATGCAAATATCTAAAAATAAGCCTCGGTTTTATTTATTCATTTATTCATTTATTTTATGTTTCATTTATGAAATTGTTTAAAATAATATACTTTTATCGAAGTTAATTTTTAAAACAATTATTCAATTAACTTAAGCTAGTTTATTTATTTAGAATTAACCATTTAATGTTTTTCGGAAACTTTAATATTTTATATAACTGCAATTGCATAATGGTTGCTAAGCCTGGTTGTATCGATTTCGAGTTCCTACGTAACAATACCAATGGAAGTAGGGGGTTCTTTCATATCGAATTTAAACTTTATGCTTTTATTATTATTATTTACTTACTAGAGATTACAAGTTTCATGATGGAAATGCTGGTTACAATTTTTTTTTTTCGAAATAGGGAAACTTCATAAATTTTCATTTAAATATTTTTTTCGCCCAGCAACCTCATTATAGGCTTGTGTTCAAGTTGAATACATTTATTTTTACATGTTGACACTGTGCATGAATTCAACGTGAAGATAAGTGATGAATTGTGTTGCTGGGAACCGGATAGCCAAGATAGTGTCAGTATCAGTGAAGACGCCCACTTTTGACGCTGTCCACTTGCAGCAACATTCAATTATGAGTTAAATAAAATTTATTATTATTTATTAGCAACACATAATCACACGCATATTTTAATACATCGTTCGGTTTTAATTAAATTAACATTCTACTAGTCTAAATCTAACATTTAAGAATATTAGGTAATGTAATTTTACAAAATATGAAATGGCTAGCTAGCTATAATAATAATGTTACGGGCTACTGGGTATTAAAATGAATTAAACAATTCCTTAATTAAAGATACTAATATTTATTAACAAAAGTGATTAAAAAGATACAAGTAAAGTATTAACAATTAAATTATTGAACTAATATAAATTTATAATGACAATATTCTAAATATTATAATCTAGGCCTAACTCCTATTTAATTATTACAATAATATAAGATTTTACTAATTCTAAATAGCTTAACTAGTTACAATAGTTTCTATGAATATTATAAAATTACACTACAATTTATAACTAATAATTAACACTTACAGTTCACTAGTCCACCGACCGTAAGTTTCTTCAAGTATCACAAACTGACACACAGTAACAAACAGAAACAGTTTATTACACTCGCGAGACCGTTACAGTTCACTGATACACTTACTACACTGGCCGGTTCAACACTGACTAGTTTATCACACTGTCACTCACTTATTACACTTATCACAGATCTTCACTGGTCTACTCTCAGACTAAGACTGACTGACTCGAGGTGACGTAAGTCTTTTTATAGGCGAAGCCGAACATTCTAGAACTCGAAGGGGCCAGATAATTCTGGAATATTCTTAATCCTTTGCCGACAAAAGAAGGCGATCTAGAACCGTCCTAATCCTATTTAAACGTCTCCCGCTGACGGAGTTAAGCCGCTAATCCCCCGCTTCCGCCTTCCTGCCGGCGCCCGTAACACTGCCCCCTCCTTAAAAGTGCTCTGCCCCAGAGCAAGTCCGGAGAAATCGGGCATTTATGAGCTTCTACTGATGGAGACGCACCTTCTTTCCAGGGGTTGAACGTGCACACCAATATGGCAATTCCAGAGTTGGCGAATGTCTGTTCGATCATGTCCCTGACAATCTTCCACTCCAAGCCGTCGTATCCACAGCCCAACTTCGGAATAGCGAGCTTAGTGACACGCAGTCTCAGAAGCTTACTCCGAAGGTCATCGAGGCTTCGCCGCAGTGCGTCATATGTCGGCTTCTGATCAGAGGCACGCTTGGTAACCAAGTAAAACAGGTGTCGTCCTTCGTGCGGCTGGTGGAGTGCCTTCCCGACACTTGGTCCTTGGCGTTCCAGCTCCTCAGTTCCGCCGAACTTCTTCCTGAAGACCGTTGCAATCCCTCGAGAAGTCCTCAGATCTTCGGCAACGCAATGGGCCAGAGAATACTCCACTGGTAACGAGAAGATATCTCTGTAGATTACCTGAGTTACTCCACGGGTCCCTGGTACTTTAGTATGAGCAACTGAGTTATTTGTCTTGACGTTGTTTAGGTACCTGACCTGCTGGTCTTCTTTCGGGCCGTGGTCTCCTTTGTACGGGGCCAGTCTATTGAAATGGACTACCTTGGGTTTTCCTTTCGGCTGCTTCCTGATCCTATATATGACGTCATTGATCCTCTTGACGATCTCATACGGGCCGTCCCAGGAGTTCTGAAGTTTAGGTGAGTAGCCTCGCCTTCTTCGAGGATCATGTAGCCAAACCAAGTCTCCAGGTTGGTAGCCACCCTTCTCAGCCCTGATGTCGTAACGCTCCTTCATTCTGTCACTGGCTCCCTGGATGTTTGTGCGAACCTTCTCGTGGATATTATCCATTCGCTTCCGTAGATCCGTGACGTACTCCTCTCCGGCAATTTCCTCGTCAGGCTTGAAACCGAATTTCAGATCACAAGGCAACCGAAGTTCTCTGCCGAATACCACATTTGCGGGAGTCTGCCCCGTTGCCTCACTGACTGAACTGCGGTAGGCCAGCAGGAACAGGTGAAGATACTGGTCCCAGTCTCGCTGATGGTCGGAGACTACTTTGGACAAATATCGACCCATAGTCCTGTTCATGCGCTCCACCATGCCATCGGATTGAGGGTGAAGAGGTGTCGTCCTGGTCTTCCGTATTCCCAGTGCTTCGCACATCCCGGAGAAGACTGCAGACTCGAAGTTTCGTCCCTGGTCAGAGTGAAGTTCCATGGGTACTCCAAACCTACTGACGAGCTGCTTCACCAGTACGTCCGCAACCGTGACTGCCTCCTGATTCGGAAGGGCGTAAGCTTCCACCCACTTGGAAAAGTAGTCCATGGCCACGAGAATATACCGGTTACCTTCATCCGTCACAGGGAAAGGGCCAGCGATGTCAATTGCTATCCTCTCAAACGGTGCTCCCATGTTGTACTTCCTCATTGGTGCCATCTTTCTTCTTATGGGTCCGTTAGAAGCCGCACAAGTCGCACAACGCCTGCACCAGTCCAACACATCGTCCTTAAGGTTTGCCCAGTAAAAGCGTTCACGTACCTTTTCCAATGTACGGTGAACTCCAAGGTGGCCGCCAGATACTCCGTCATGAAGTTCCCTGAGTACTTCGGGCACTTTACTCTTTGGAACGATGAGCTGAAGTCTGCGCTGATCTCCTTCCGTGTTCTCCAATGCCCGTTTCAGCAGCCCGTTGTCCACTAGAATGGAGTCCCATTGGGCCCAGTAAGTCTTTACATTCTTCGACATTGGAGCAACATCCTGCCAGGTTGGTCTTCCTTGCCCTGATAGTTTCCACTGCTTCATTTGTTTCAAGTCCGGGTCCCCGTCCTGCTCCTTTGACACCTCTGCATCCTGCCAACTGTCCATGACCACCGTTGTCCTCAACACTGCTGCCTGCTTCTCTTCTTGTCGAGAACAATGCCCGCATTTTTCGTCACAAGGTCTCCTAGAGAGCGCATCCGCATTTCTGTGACTCGTTCCAGCACGATGAGCAGATTCAAAGTCATATTCTTGAAGGCGCTCTATCCACCTCGCCACTTGTCCTTCTGGTGACTTGAATCGTAGCAGCCACATTAGAGCCGCGTGGTCCGTTCTCAGGAGGAATCTTCTGCCGTATAGATATTTGTGGAAATGTTCTATAGATTTCACCACTGCCAGAAGCTCCTTCCTTGTGACACAGTAGTTGCGTTCCGGAGCTGAGAGCGCTTTACTGAAATATCCAATAACCCTTTCTTCTCCATCTTGGAGCTGAGAGAGGACGCTTCCAATAGCGGTGTTGCTAGCGTCTGTGTCAAGTATGAACTTGCCCTCGGGACGTGGATAGCTCAGAATAGGAGCACTACTCAACTTCTTCTTCAACTCCTCAAAGGATGCCTGACATTCGTGATCCCAAAGGAAAGTCCGTTTTTCCTCGGTGAGCCTGGTAAGAGGTTTTGCAATGTTTGCAAATCCTTTGACGTACCTCCTGTAGTAGGTGCAGAGGCCGAGAAAACTTCTTACTTGGTGCTTATCTCGAGGTACTGGCCAGTCGGTGATCGCTGCAATCTTCTCTGGGTCAACGGCAACTCCGTTGTCCGACACAACATGCCCCAGATAGTTGACTTGCCTTCGGAAGAGATGACACTTCTTCGGGTTCAATTTAAGGTTCGCTGCACGCAGTCGTTCGAAGACCTTCTCCAGATTCTTCAGATGGTGAGCGAAGGACTTTCCCAGCACAATGATGTCATCTAAGTATACCAGGCAAATTTCCCAAGAGAGACCTCTTAACACGTTTTCCATCAGCCTCTCAAATGTTGCAGGAGCATTGCAAAGCCCGAATGGCATTACCGTAAATTGCCAGAGTCCAGTCCCAATCGAGAACGCTGTCTTCTCTTTATCTTCAGGTTTCAATCCAACCTGCCAATATCCACTGCGGAGATCCAAGGTAGAGAATAGTTCACATCCCTCTAAGGTGTCCAGGGTATCATCAATCCTGGGGAGCGGATAACTGTCTTTCTTGGTGACGTTATTCAGAAGGCGGTAGTCTACGCAGAATCTCGTTGTGCCGTCCTTCTTCTTCACCAATACAACAGGAGACATCCAGGGGCTACTCGAAGGCTCAATGACACCATCAATCGCCATCTCCTTGATGATCTTCTCGGCGTCCTCCCGTTTGGCTAACGGCAGCCTCCGCGGGACCTGTCGGATGGGCTTAGCATCCCCGGTGTCAATTCTGTGCTGGACGATATCCGTTCTACCCCGTGGCCCTGGGCTGATCTCGAAGACGTCCTGCCATCGGATAATCATCTTCTTCACTTCCTCGCTCTGTTCAGGCGAGAGTTCCCGGCAGGATTCGTCCACAAATCCTGTTAGTTCTTCCGGCAGTCCTCGCAGCTCGGTGGGATGACGTTGCAGCTGACGAACCACTGAGGTAGCGGTTGTACATTCACCTACCGGTGTTCCTTTGTTCAGCGTTACTGGGAAGCTGTTCAGGTTCATTAGCCGAATCGGAGTGGTACGTCCGACCTTGATGAGAGACCTAGCCACCAGTACGCCGCGTCCGATATCCTGTTCTTCTTGTTTTCCAGGTTCAAGAAGCACACATTGACCCTCAGGTAGATGTCCTTCGACCGTCCCCTGTGTTATGATTTGGCTCCGAGAAGGTAAAGTGGTGTCTTCTAGTAAGCGCACTCGTGCGTAGATGTCCTTTCCCTGCCGCAGGATGACTTCTTCGTCTCCCAGCGTCATCACCCCTCTTGCCATATCCAGCTTGATCCCGCATATGATCATCAAGTCCGTGCCTAATATGACATCTTCATCAATATCTGCCACGAGAGCGCGGTGCTTCAGATGTTTACCACCGATGATGAAGTAGGCAACTGTCTCCCCGTAGACCTTCGCTGGCTCTCCTGTGGCAGTCCGTAATGTCCAAATCGTTGGCAACATCTTCTCAGCAGGAACTGTCTTTGAGCTCAAGATTGTCTTGGTTGCGCCGGTATCCAGTAGCAGACTTCGCAGCTGCCCGTTCACCTTCCCATCAACGTAGAAGCTGTTCGTTCTGCTCCCTAACGACGCAACTCTACTGGTCTTCCTGGGGCCTCTGACGTAACGGGCTGATAGTTGTTCCATCCCATCAACCCTACTTCGTTCCTGTGACTTTTCTTGCTTCTTGGATGGACACTTGCTTCTAGGGTGTCCAAGTTGGCCGCAGCTCCAACAGCATACCTCCTTCTTACGGGTCCTTAGAGCCTCCAAAACCTTTGACAGAATATCTTCGACGCTAGGGACCACATTAGGCTCCGCTTCTGCTGCTCGAATACGTGCATGGCCTCGTACTGACTGCCTGACAGCCTCGAACTCCATGGCCTGAGATAATGCGTCTCCCAAAGTCTTTGGCCGGGCGAGCTTCACTGCCTGTTGCGTCTCGGGGTCCCGAAGTCCATCCAGGAATTTGTCGACAGCCAGGCTCTCGTAGACATCATCGGTGACCGATGGGTAAGCATTCCTCACCAGCCGTGCAATGTCTGCTTCAAATTCCTGCAGCGTCTCGTTGGTCTTCTGGATCCTGTTTCTTAGCTGTGAGCGATAAAGCTGGTCCATGTGTCGGTGGCCGAAACGCATCTCCAGTCTTCTAATCAGCTCCCCGTAGTTAGACCGCTCTGACAGTGGCATCCCCTGCAGTACTCCCAAGGCGTCCCCACGCAAGGCCAGGCACAAAGCTGAAGCTTGGGTCTCTTTTGACCACCCGTGGATCGAAGCCGCAGTCTCGAAGAGAGTCATGTAGTCCTCCCACGGCGTCTTTCCGTCGAACACTGGAATAGTGTTGTGATTTGGTGGCGTCCCAGCATTGGCGGGCATAATGGTCCTATAAAGGCTGCCCTCGGAGGAACGGTCGGTATCGTTCGTCGGTGGGTTGCTCATACGTCCCTCGAGAGCTTCTACTCTTAGCCTAAGTTCGTTTTCAATAGAATTCAATTTTTCTCCTAACCTAGATTCTACATTAGCTACCTTATCATTTACATCGGCTAATTTATTATCTACATTAGCTACTTTACTATTTACATCGGCTAACTTATTATCTACATTTTCCATTAACTTAGTCTCTAATGTGCCTAACTTGGACTCTAATGTATCCAATAAATCACTTTTTACAGTACCTAATTCATTGCCTAGCTCATTTTTAACATTGCTTAATTCATTACCTAGCTTATTTTCTACATTACTTAATTCATTCTGTAAATTACCTAATTTATTTTCTACATTGCTTAATTCATTACCTAGCTTATTTTCTACATTGCTTAACTCATTTTTAAAAGTTGCAGACAACCTGCTTAAATCAGTTTCAAACAGAACGTCATCTGGATTTTCCCCTAAATCTACAAAAAATTGACGCAAGCGCTCTTGCAGTACACTTTTAGTTCCGGAACAATCAAGATCACGTTCCTCCAATTCACGTTTCAAATCCACAACTTTTAAATCAATTAATTTAACACTTTTAGAAGCCATTCTTCATACAGTAGCCCAATAATTACAAAATACAAGACCAAATGCAAAATAATAGCAATTACACAATAATCCCACTTCTGACACCAATTTGTTACGGGCTACTGGGTATTAAAATGAATTAAACAATTCCTTAATTAAAGATACTAATATTTATTAACAAAAGTGATTAAAAAGATACAAGTAAAGTATTAACAATTAAATTATTGAACTAATATAAATTTATAATGACAATATTCTAAATATTATAATCTAGGCCTAACTCCTATTTAATTATTACAATAATATAAGATTTTACTAATTCTAAATAGCTTAACTAGTTACAATAGTTTCTATGAATATTATAAAATTACACTACAATTTATAACTAATAATTAACACTTACAGTTCACTAGTCCACCGACCGTAAGTTTCTTCAAGTATCACAAACTGACACACAGTAACAAACAGAAACAGTTTATTACACTCGCGAGACCGTTACAGTTCACTGATACACTTACTACACTGGCCGGTTCAACACTGACTAGTTTATCACACTGTCACTCACTTATTACACTTATCACAGATCTTCACTGGTCTACTCTCAGACTAAGACTGACTGACTCGAGGTGACGTAAGTCTTTTTATAGGCGAAGCCGAACATTCTAGAACTCGAAGGGGCCAGATAATTCTGGAATATTCTTAATCCTTTGCCGACAAAAGAAGGCGATCTAGAACCGTCCTAATCCTATTTAAACGTCTCCCGCTGACGGAGTTAAGCCGCTAATCCCCCGCTTCCGCCTTCCTGCCGGCGCCCGTAACAATAATGAAAATTTATTGACAGAAATCATACAAATGCCGTTTGGCACGTATTTTATTTATGATCTTGAACCTCCCCTAAAGGTCAAAATATAATGAACTAAATAATGTATGAAAATAAATGTACTAAATAATGTAAATTCAGAAGATAGTAACCTGTACCTCTGAACTCCAGGATCTTGGGTATATAACTAACAGTTGTTATTAATTTATTTATTCTCTTTAATTGCTTGATATCTTGTAAGTATTCGTACTATTTATTTTTTTTCTGACTTTATAATTTGTATTGTGTAGCCTTCTGGCCAGATATATATTATGTTTCTTTTTCTGTTCAAGTTTGTTATACTAAAGGGGGTTAGTCCCAGAATAAAGTTACTTTTCTATTTATTCTATTCTCTACATTATTTATTCATTAAAAATACTTATTTTCTTAGGATTTATGTATTTTAACACAACTCTGTCGAAATTGGATAAAGGAGTACAAATCTCATCATTCTTTAATTACTTCACGATATAATTTATTCATTGTAATGACCATTCAATTGAGAAAAAAATATATTAGTTAGTGAAAAATTTTTTATATCCATTGTATCTGTATGTATTGTGAAGGTTTGTATATAATTTTACTGTGGAATAAAAACAAAGTCGGTATCATTTGGAAGATTTTGTCGAGTGGAAGTAATCTATAAAATGAATTCTTGGAAAAAAATATTTATTGAACCTTCACCTTTAAGTCTTCTTTTGTAGCTTTATTTATTTACAGATAAAATCATTAAGTATCACTTTATCCATGTACAAAATCAGCTGATGTTATCACAGGGCTCCATTGATTTTTCCTCAAGCGGCTTATCAGTGACTTTGATAAATCATGTATGTTGCCTTATCTCTCCTCCGGATTATTAGGGAAATTAATTTTTGAAAAATTCTCTGACAGACTCTTTCCGGCCACGCCTTTGGGTGATGTACTTTCCAAATGAACATTTCATCACTGTTCTTTTCAATTCATCAAATGAAAAACGGTTTATTGCCTACCGTTTCTTTTCAACTACAAGATGGAGTAGTAGAACCTACTTTTTAAAAAGGTTCTTATAAACTCTTATTACTTATATGATAAATGACAAAATACTACAATAGATAATGGAGGATTTTATTACAGTCATATTTTTGTTTTTAATGCTTTATTTAAATTAAACACATGCCAAACTATCGAATATGAACAACACATGTGAGCCTTCCTGTTGGCTGAATGACTAATTCCAAAATATTTTCTTTATTTTTAATTCTAATAAATTCTTATATTCAGTTGGTTTTTTCTCAAACCTATGGACTAAATAATTACAAAAATATATAACTGGCATGGAGATAAAAAACAAACTACAAAACCTGGATATACCAAAATAAAAAATCTATTATTGGTTATTGATTTTTCCTGGTAGAAGGTATGCTGTTTATCTCATACATTTTTTTCAATATTTTCTATTTCGGTATTTGTATTAAAAACATTGTTACCGTTATCGATTAAAAATATTTATTCCATAAAAAAACAATAAAAAAGGTTTTAAATTATAGCCGATCGGTTATTGGCCCTCCTAAATTAATATGTTTCTTATACAATAGGTGTATAAATGATGAAGAATAGTATATTATATAACAAATTAGTAGCTAATATCCATATAAATAGTTACCAGGCTGGTTGTAGTCTTCTTAAGAATCTTAAGTACCATTTTCCATCATCATTACGATTTCCATTATAAAATTGTTTTAAATGTTTATACTTGAAGCTTTTTCTTAAACACTATGTTTGTCAGTTTTCTTAATTTATTTTTAATCGTCATCTAGAACAGCAAGGTTGAGGAAATAGTGTATTCTTACATTCTTGTCGTTTCTTCTTTTTTTTTTTTGTACTGATCAATAGCTTTTGTCCTCTATGTGCTTTGAAGTCATGATGCCATTTGAAACTAAAATTTGAAAGATGAAGATTTGAAAGGAACTAAAATAAAACGAAAACGAATGTTCAAAATCAATTTTCATAGAAAAGGTTTAAAAAAGCGAAAAGAGTCGGTAGCCCTATTGTTTAAATCGTGTTTGACTAATGCGTTCTTGAGAAGTAATCTGAAATCTGAAACAGACCTTACGATCTCCTTTATGCAGAGATTTCAAAAGCAGTGTTTCGCTATACTCTAATGCTAGGGCATTTAAAATGGTCCCCTAAATAGAAATATTCCTAAAAGTGAGAGGTTCTTATGTGTGAGAGGTTCTAAGTGATGTTCAATTAAATTACATCAACTATAAATGAAATATATTTTTGCTTTATTAAATCATTCCTAATTAATATGATATCAGTTGGAATCTGGCTGTTGAAGCTGAACTACTTAATCTGTTCGCATCAATAGATTGATACTGTGGGATGTGCACCATATTTTATTTGATACCCTTAATTAGAGGAAAAACCTTGTATTCGAGCTTGATTTCGGCCAAATCATCTCTCTGCACAATCGTTGGCTTTCAACAATATGTTCTCTTCAATCCACTGAACACTTCTGTTTTCCCATGGTGGGGTGTGGTGTTTTAAAAAAATATTATTTGTAATTATTGTTTACTTCCTCTATAAAGGTTAAATTATTTTAAACAAACCCGTTAATATATCAAGAATCCACGTGCACAAGGTATTGTCCTAATCTCAGGAATATAATTGTTAGACGTTTAAATTTATAAGTAAAAATTGAAATGATTTACAAGTACACTTTCTATTTCTCATAAGTAAGAATCATTAGAATCACGCCATTTTTTATCATTTATTTATATTTAATACTACAAACAAATGCCTTTGCAAATCCTGAAACTTTGTAACAATACCACTAAACTTAGTTATTAATTAATTCTTTTTTATACTTTTTTTTCTTTATATCTGTATCCACACCTGTTAAATACAAAACTAACAATCATCAAATTGACAGAAAGTATCATAAAACAATGATTTTAGAGGCATGAAGAACAACAGTACTCAAAGTGGCTTGATTTAGTTACCTATGATAATAGATCACTCATCCACGAAAACAAATAATTACATTAAATTTATATATTAAAATGAAGAGTGTAACAGAAATGTTTGTATTTTATTTTAATAATTAATCAATTATTAATTAATTTATATGAATTAATTATAAATAATTTAATAAATAATTAATGCAATTAATAATGACAAATAATGAATATGTTTATTTATTAACCAAAATGAAGTAGCCATAAAACTTGCTCAATTACAGTTTAATCTTCCACTCCAGTCTTTAGATATATGTAAAATGCCGAGAACGAGATCTGGATATAGATAATAAGTCGTTGCTTCTTAATTTCCCTGGGGATAAATTCTTCTTTTGATGGTAATCGGCGCCCATTTCAGAAAAGAGTTTATGAATTTCAGATTAAATTTTATACCATGTGTTTTTATTATTATTTTTTGAATCATTGCCTCTTAAACTTCCTATAAGTTTGAGAGTGGAAAAACTCACATACAAGTTGACAATTAATGGTAGATTCCAAAAGCAAATGCTGGACCCTCTTAAGTAAATGTTTGTTAGTTAATTATTTTTTCTGATACAGGATGGACCGGAGGTTTGGTATCTTTCCAGTAACTTTCTGCACAGGACTACCCGAAGGGAAAAGCGCGGTGCATTGAAGGGAAGTGGCTGGAGCTAGTCTTCCCATGGGACATCGACCCACATAAACCGTATCCTCTCGCGTGTTGTGGCCATCCTCGGTCCCTTCTTGGTTTATTGCTGCCGTATCCGTCCGCTACGGAGGTTGCGAATACTGCTCTGACCATTCTCTTGCTTAGTCATAACATTTAAACTCTCACAACTGTATATATGTATATACAAGTGTGTGTTTGCGTATAGTAATTATATTTTTAAATTTATATCTACAGTCCTGGAGAATGAGTGTTTAAGTCAAATTTTCTCTAAGATCAGTCTCTTGTACTTAGGGAAGAACTGGGATGGTGCTATTTTCGTAGCGAATAAAAACCAAGTCAGGATTGGTTTAAAAAAGTTATTGCTTGCATTTCAACTCTATTTCAAGGCCAAAACTATGAGAATTGCATGCTCCCTCTTCCATATTGAAGATTCCAGGTTGAAATCCGGCTTTAGAAGATAAATTACTCAAGTGAGTAAATATAAAAAATATAAAAAGAGATAAATTACTTAATCTATCAAGAGCCACAGATGGGCCATGTAGGGCCTTAGAACCTCCTGGAGCTCACCCCGCATCTATGAAGTGGGTTCCCTTGATAGGGGGAATGTTTGTGGCGTCTAAGTGTGATCTCTGACAAATCACATCCCTGAACAACCGTTGTCCTATAAACAGTACAGTCTCTACCATATGCTGAACCCAAGACCCTCTTGGGTAGTTGTGCTATAGGTTTTAATATTAATTTTTAAGAAGTCTCTTCGAACCTATGAACTTAAATATTCTCTATCTAAGCCTTCTTCGAATAATTGAACACTTTCGAATGTCTTATTACTTCTGACACATTATATTAAGCTATGTTAAACCGTCAACCTGATTCATTTTGAAGATGTAATGAGCTAAATGATTGATTCAATTACGCCCAAGATACTAACACCAACATAAAAGGCATGTCTATTTGACTAAAGTTGTTTTACAATCTTCTATCATGATTAATCGTTCCCTTTAGGAGTTAATTATTTTCGTAGAACTTCTAGGAACGTCGGAGAGCTCGGGCCAATCTTACGCCAGTACCAATAAAGGCTAAAAAGCCAGCCTTAACCAAATGAGGGTGGGGGGCTCCTCTCCAAGTTGCAATATAATTATCACAACAGGCTCCCAACACTAAAATGCCATCGATGGCGCCATCCAGAGGACCAGATGCCCCTCAAAGTTTAGATTCAGGAAGTACCGAGTGCTTTAGATAATCTTATCAGGGGGAGTTAGGGACACTTACGGCTTTTAAACTGAACTAGGAGTTTTTGTCTGGAGCTTTAGTGGCGTCTCAATCCGATAACCGGGAGGCAAAAACCATTTCTAGAGTCAGAAAATGTAAACAATGTTCCAAAAGATAAATCATGACAGTTAAACATTGTTATAGAGAGGGGAATGGCTCAATTGTTACCGAACCGAAGTTCCTGGGTTCAAATATGGCAGATTTAATCTTTATTGCTCGGGGATGGATCCTATGGGATCCATCCAGCCTTTATAAAGTAGGTACCGAAAATAGAGGGAAAATCTGGCAGTTTAGTGTGATCTAGGACACATCACCTCTCTGCACAACGGTTATCCATGTAACTATATACATGTACAGTCTACCGATAGAATTACTTATCTGGGTTGTAACATAACTGACAACTGGGATCACTGAAATGAAATCTGGTTTGGTGTAGAGA
This sequence comes from Arma custos, assembly GCA_037127475.1. Taxonomy (NCBI): domain Eukaryota; kingdom Metazoa; phylum Arthropoda; class Insecta; order Hemiptera; family Pentatomidae; genus Arma; species Arma custos. The sequence goes on along the minus strand of CM073763.1, from coordinate 78,826,993 downwards.
ATGCAATAAGTAAAGAGGAAAACGTGCAAAGAGTCTTGTGAGGTAATTGGAGAGTGGAAAAATGGAAATGGAAGACCATAAAAGTTAACTACAAAACTTTTTAATAAGCATGAAATTGTTGGGTCACAAAAAATTATTGTTTGAATAAAATCCAAGTATAATGAGCCCAAATAATGAGAACATAAAGCTATTAAAAATTATTGTGGCAATATAAAAATGTATATATAATCGGAAGGACACCTTGAGCTGTATTTCCGTAAGGGATGTTTTTCCGATGGACATTACATGTCGGGTTTTCCACAACTTGAAATCCTATAAATCAAATCATTTTGTACCATTTGGAGACATGTATATATAATATGTAAATGTATATATCTTTACATATTGGTTGTTCAGCGCCTTATTAAAATTACAAACACAACTTATAAATTACATATTTTTTACATGTATGTTATATCCATTTTTATATTAAGATATAGCACAAGAGACAGATTGAAGATTGAAGATGAGAATTTCGCAGTTTTATATCAATAAGTGAGCACCACGCTTATGAAATGAAAGACAAAAGAGGACGAGGCCATGGAACACAGGAGTTCTATATTTGTGCCGATCTCGGCTTCAACTTTTTCCACATTTTATCTCCGCTGTGAGGGGGCCATTTTTAAAACTCTTTAACGCACCATCCTTAAGCCAGAATATTTACGCGTCACTTTTGGTTTTATGGTTCAAAATTTTATTTTTATGAGAGAAGTTAACTGTATTACTCCAATAGGGAACAACCTTCGGAATCATAAAGATGTGAAAACTTTTTGAAGAAGTTACATTTTATTCACTTTTAGCTTTTCTAAAACAAATCGATTAAATCTGTGATTATCTCTGTTAGTTTGTAATTCTCAAATGAATTCACATTCAAACATTCATAAATTCTCATGTCATTATGTATCACGTATCCTATTTACTTGTTGTATTATTGTAATACAGTTGTAAATATCAATAAATACATTTTTTTTTAAATATTCATAAGTTGATTTAATTTAAAAATTAAAATCAACTTAAGTGTTTTATTGTTTTTTTAAAAGATATTTCCAAATATTAATGAATGATAAATCCTTTCTTGTATATTTTATATCAAGGCATTTCTTTAACACTAGAACTATGAAGATTTACCGTACACTTTCTATTTATTTATTGAAATTTAATATATTGCATATACACAAATTTACGCATTGTAAATTGAAAACGTAGTATTTACGGGAATTATAGATGTATAAAAATTCCGGGAATACACAACATGTATTCATGATATTTTCATTTTGATCGGTTCGTATATTTAGATATAACACAAGATATCTCTCAAAATTAGAAGCGTAAGAACGAAATAATGGTATACATAAATTTAATAAAAATCATGACATTATCGTAAAATATTAAATAAGACATAAAGAGGAAATGTTATAAATAAATGATGCAACCGGTCATTTTGACCGCATCGTAGCTCTACTGTTAAAGTAGAAAATAATATCTTAAACATAAACTTTGATGCATTCAATTATATTTATTTTTTTTTTTGTATCATATTTTAATATTCCTTTAATTAATTATCACAATTTTTTTGGTAGTTGTATAAAACCTGCTTTGTAGAACAGAGATAAATAAATTTTTATTTACCAGTAATTTTAAAATTTACATAACGTACATAAATTTATTAAATTATTTTTTTTTACTAATTACATAAATTATTACTTATTTTCCTGTAAAATATGATTGAAAATTCAAAATTGGCACTGTTTCTTATCTCACCAGCTCATAATTTGGTCGCCTAAAATTTAATGTAATTACAACGCTAATAATAATTTATTTTTTTATACATTATTATAAGTAATTCTCGCGAATTTGAAGAGATTCTTTTAATTTTTTTGTTTTATTAACGTTTCATGCCCGATTTAACAATATTTTGAATGCTTTAAATTAGACATTTTAAATTTTTTAATGTAAAAGTGAATGATTTATTCGGTTTGAAGGGAGACCAGAGGTATTGTAATAAAATATAAAAAATATATTATTAAAAATAATTGGAGTATGGGAAAAATACAACTGGAATCATTATAATTTATATATACTTGCTACATTATAATGCATGCATTTGTAAAGTATTCAATAAACACTTTTCATGTTTTCAATTAAGCACGATTTATATTTCCAATAACACCTCCCTTTTTAGGATCCATTATAATTCAAAGTACTGTTTATTTAAACTTATTTTGTAATGACTCTCATATAAAAATATATAGTGCTCGTTAAAAATTAGAGATTAATACTTATTTATTTGCCTTTAAAACTAATCTCGTTACATCATTTAATTAATATTATTTCTTTTTTGTTTCAGGTATGGACAAATCAGTAAATACTATCGATACGTACTTATATGGTAAATATAAAACAATTTAAAATTATTGTAATATATATTTGTTTACATCACATAATTAACGATTACTATGTTTTAAGTAGTTGTATAAAACATGATTAGCAGAATTTTTAAAAATTAAGCGAAATTGGTTTGACTAACTATTTTAAAATTTCCTTAACGTAGATTAGATTATTGAATTCATTTTTTTTTTTTTAGTTCTATTTCCAAAATTATTTATTTTACTAAAAGAGGCGATTTGAAATTCGAATTAAATTTCGTTATAGATACATTTCAGAATTATTATTTATTATTAGATTGAATACAGATTTCATACCCGTACTAATCTGTAGCGGATATTCATAACTTCTTTGTAACTTAAGAGCTAGAACATCTTTCGACCTATTTTAATCCAGAATTATTAAACAGAAATTCGATTCGTTTAACAAATAACAACTGACTTCTTATCATTTCATGAAACAAACGATCTGGCCGTGATATGGGTGATAAGATATTACTGAAAAATTTGCTATACGAAGTTGTGGGACTCTGGTTAATATTGCGAACACCTTGATTTGATGTGTTTGCTACGACTGCTAGAAATATGTTTTTACTATTCCATTTGAAAATAACTAGGTAAGCTATTAATATTCTTGAAAGTTTTTGCAGACAGAAGTCAAAGAGCCATTTTGTGATCAAATTTCATCACAGATAAAATCCATATTTAGTACGAACAGTCTGTTACAGTTTTTTATTGCATTATTTTTATGGCTCATTGTAATTCAGTAGTTAACATATTATTGTCGCGCAATGAAGTAGTTTCCTTGAGTTACGACCTCCTAAAGACTCCTTGATAAGCTATGGTTGGCCCATACCAAGGCTTTGATTTGGCCGGACTCCAGCAGATGTGGGAAATGATGGAGAACTAGAAATATAGCCCTTATCTTTTTCTGGAACGTTTACTGACTTGAATAAGTGCTGTTTTAGAATTTCTAAAAATCAAAGGTCTAAAATGGGCTATTTACGGGAAATGTTTGTGGGTTAATTCACAATGCTTGATGATATGAGGATATTGACTCAGTGTTAACTTTTTATTATCTATTGTTGAAAGTAATATAATCACAAAATTAACTTTAAAAAAAAAAATGAAGCTTTTATTTCATCGATGGATTTATTATATGCACCCAAAAATATTTGGGTTTAATATTACAAATAATTTTGGGTAATAGTTCAGAGTAAAAAAAAAAAAAAAACCTAAAGGTTCCAATTTAAGAGTGTTTCACACTTTGCAAAAACAAATTTACTGATAAATTAAGGTTATCCTTAAAAAAAAAAAAACTGTTCCACTATAACCCATGAAGGGTCTTGGGTTCAGTACATGGTAGAGACTTTACTGTTTCATGGACAACGGTTCTGCAGGTGACTTGTCCTAGGTCACGCTCAACCGCCAGATTTTCCCCCTTACTTTGGGTACCCTATTTTTATAATATTTTGTAGAGGCTGGGGAGGTCCATAGGGGGGTCCTAGACCCCATATGATCCATCTCCCGTTGCAAACAGACTAAATAAAAATCAAGGCCTGCAGCGGGATTTGAACCAGGATTTCCGGCATGGCAACTCAGTGCTCTACCACTGAGCCACTCCGCTCCCCAAGGTTATCCTTAATGTAAATTAAAATTTTCCATATCATTTATTCTTGGTCCAGTAAATCATTGGTTAGCATCGTTAAATTATCAAATTAACTAATATGTTTTCATAAACAGACAAAATAATATTACTGTTTAGCTAAAACCGATTACCAGGAATGGACGAGTTTGGTAAGTCTGAAACTAGTCGGTTTGAGTGGGAATAAAGTTAGTCGTGAAAGGATTGATTTTGGGTTTTGTCCGAATCATCCACAAATGGGACATTGAGGTCATTATGGATAACTTTATTCGTAACAAAATAAGCATTGAGGATTTTATGAAGGATTTCGGATTGTAGTAAGGATTGGATACGATATGAATGGGATGGCTTAGTAGAGCACCAAAGCTCCGTAAGTCCAAATTTGGATTTCACATTTATGTGTCTTATTATAGTCATGTATATGAGTCGTTGGTAATTGCCTGGAAGCTAAGAGCGTTTGTCTAGTTAGTGATGTAGTAGCCTGAAACGGCGAGGAGTTTTTTGTCTTTTCAGTCTAGTAAATATTTTTATAAATATTTATTACACAAGATATATTTTTTTGGAAGGCTGTTACTGTTTTTTTTTTTTTTTTTAAACTATGTTCTTAGATAGAAGACTTCGAACGATACTGTCAATTGTAGAATCAAACCAATGAGTCTGTCAATTCTCCGATGCGGGATAGATAATGAGCCCACATCTATGTAGAAGGACCCTTATGGTTACTTTAGCATAACATAAATCGAAATAATTATTATTGATATTATCTCTACACTATATGGGTAGTGTTTGATCGCGTGACCAGCTTTTCGAGTATAAAATTGGTTGTTGATTATCATTTATTACAATATTAAAAAATAAATAAATTTAATAATCAAGTATAAAATTATTTTCAATTCTATTCATTGTCACTAGCGATGGTAAAGAACAAGGGAGTGTACAGGAAGTTCAGTTATCCGTCTTTTTTTATAAACAAATATATTAAAAAAACATATATAACAACAACAGTAACCTAATTAATATGGAAATGGTTGACCGGATGTATCTCGCAATATTGTGAAGTGGGGGGAGTGCAATCAATAAATTTAACATGTTTTATTAGCGCCAACGTTTCGGCCTACATCACCAGGGCTGAGAATAAAAAAACTTACTTCTGTTAATTTTCTTTTTATTATTTTTCTTTTATTATTATAGTCTTCTGTTATCCTCATCCGTTTTTTTGGTAATCCGTTCATTGCTCATTTAGCGTCACTTGATGCTGCTATGGCTAATCGGACGATGCAATCGATAATCCGTAAACGGAAGATTGTAAAAAGCGATTGATAATATAGGCATCGAGCATTCGGGAGTCACAATATAATTCTATGATGCCCCTGTTTCATCACCCGAAAGTAGATCTCTATACTAAAGTTCATGACTGACCTGTCCAAATATATAAACTGATCCTTATCATACCAAAATTGTTCGAGTCATGAAAATTATAATAAAATTAATTATAGCCACAACCACATAAGTTCCGATCCTAAAACTAATAATGTCCTTTAGAATGTTCTAAACTTTTATATGCTTTTTATATCACATAATTAATATGTTTTGTTTCTATTACGCAAAATGATTTAACCTAAGCTAATATTAATAAAGTGTGTATAGAACCGAAATGCTCAATGCCGATATCATCAATTGCTGTTAGAGATCTTCTGTTCACGGATAACCAACCAAAACGCAAAACCCTGAGATCGGCCTTAAAGCAAACCTCCTGCCTACACCTCAGTATACCTTTCGGGTGTTTACCAGACATCACAACACTTATTACCTTTTTATAGATTTCTTCGTTACTAAACCAGCAACTTTACAGCTCAATCTTCACGATATCATCGCTTCAACAATGTTAACATGCTCTCCGTCCTTTTGTTGAACCAAGTGTTCTACACAATTCCTCATTTTCGAATACCGTTAAACGTTATGCATCCTCCAATGTTAGCAACCACTATTCACACCCTCATATCATAGTTGAAAGGATTCTAATTATAAAGTTATAGAATTTTACTAATAGCAAATACTGCTAAATTTGACTCAGTTTACCTCTAACGTACTGATATGCTTTATATTAGTTCAGGAAAAGGAAAAGGTAGATGATAAAAGAAAAATCATTTGTTCTTAGTTTGTTGAAAGAAAAAGTTGTAATTAATCATACAAATAGGATAGAAAGAGGACTAAGTCAAAACTAGGAGTGGTATAGTTTCTATGAATCCAATTTTCAATATCATAACAGTTTTTGCTTCTTCTGGCGACTATTTATCGACATTACTTTAATCAAGAAATTCATTCATAACCCAAGCAAAAATTATAGTTAAATGGTAAAAAAAACTTATTTTCGGATGTGGTTGTGAAGGAAAACAAATATTCAGTAACAATTTATTAATTGAAAAAGACCGTGGAAAAATTCCAACGAAAAGTCTGTCCTATATAAACCAGTGGACTTATGGCTATTCCACAAAATATATTAATATTGAAAAGGGAAAGGTAAAAAGAGAGCTTACATACCGTTTAAGACCGTGGAAAAATTCCAATTAAAAGCCCTTAAGTCTCCAAACTAAAACAGAAATTGAAAATATCTGTTTTAGTTTTGGAGACTAAAGAGTTTTTCGTTGGAACTTTTCCACGGTCTTAACATTTATGTAAGGTCTCTTTTTACCTTTCTTTTTTCTTTATTAATTGAAGTTTAACTATAGAAACGCATGTCTGTTTGTGGCAAAATCGTACTTCGGGATCCTACAATAAGCTACAGGAATCATCTGATGTGGCATGTTTAATGGAATTCGATTAGATATTTATTGAATTTAAGAGTGGCTTTGATCTGAAATATAATGCCGGAACGAAATGTAGCCGATAGTTAGATCAGACGGGACGGATTTTTAAAAGCTCCTCTCAAATAAGAAAAATTGAATTTGATTTCGGGAGGTGGAAGGTTCAAGTGGAAAGGCTAAAAAAGACCTGGCCCTCCGAGACCTCCCTCTTCTGTTTTCTTTCACAAGAGGTTTCCCAAGTGTCAGGTTTCGGATCGGATCGATGTCCTCGCTATATCTGGCCGTCCGAGTAATAGAGGCTTGAGCTGGTTTTATCAAGTTAAATAATATAATTACTAATATAAGTGACTGTAGGTTGTCCTAGAACATAAGTCTGCTAGTGTTGCGAATGATGGAGGACTAAGAATATGGCACAAAGCATAATGTTGAGCAAAGATTACTCAAGAGGTTGATTTGGTCAGCACTCGTTTCCCGACCGCCGAATAGTCCTATTAACTTTACTCGTTCAAAAAGAGATGACAATATGATTGTTATCTGTTCGCTATCGGGTCGTTTTATAAAATTTCCATTTCTATAATTTATAAAATTAAAAAATAAATCAGTGGACTTCTGTTGTTTACTCTTTATGTAATGAGCTATTATTGATCGAACATTGTTTAGTATGTCATCCAATAAAACCGTGGATACCAGCAATTACGGAACAAATAAACAACACTATATTGATGATTCCGAGAAATGTCTGTACCATATACTCCAGTGCGGTGCCCCAGATAAATCTGCAAAGAAACAGAGGCAGTGTTTGCGGATTGCAGAGGATATTTTTAACGGAGCTCGGAAGCAATATGGGAACCTCCTCAGCCATATGGCGATTTCTCGAGGGAGCCAGGGGCGGCCTTGGTGGCTCGGCGATGGTTCAACTTCACTAACAAGAATTCAAATAGGCGAAACAGGGAAAAACTTATAGCGGAGGATCTAACTGAGGAGAAGTCATCTCGGATTCAGTATTAAATTGGACTAAGTTACTCCGCACTAAAGTGCTGAGCTAGGATTACATGCATTCTACATGATTTTCTTTCTTCTTTTTTTTTCGCTTGTAAAATGCAATGCAATCAGTGAATGAGTGCTACCAAATGTAATATAACGAGGAACAGGGGGTGTAATAATATCTGGCGAACAATGTTTCCGTTGTGCATTATTTAATACGACTTTAGCAATCCTTTTCAGTTATAGACTTCTATTTAACCTCGCCCAATTTGTTTATATCAGTCTAGAAGAAACGAATCAATCCACAATGCTCTTGTTTTGAGTAGACTCAAGTTTACTACTCAGAATTATTATATATATTTTTTTGTAAAGGAGATGGTTGGGGGATGCAGTCAATAAGAACACCGAATAAGTGAAGTACTTATATTATGTGCCGACGTTGACAGACACTCTAGCCGCGATCTGTAACGGCCACGCTTCCCATCATTCGCCCTGAAGATGACCTACACTGTAGGTCGAAACGTCGGCACATAATATAAGTACTTCACTTATTCGGTGTTCTTATTGACTGCACCCCCCAACCATCTCCTTTACATAAGATCATCCAGTCAACCATTTTCATCTCATATATATATTTTTTTCTTTTGGCGCAATTTTAGGGTATACTATACAAAATATTGCAATTTGTTCCATTGAAAATATTTCTGCTTCACTACTCTTTTTTTTTATTCATTTAATGTCACTTCATGCTGCTATGGCTAATCGGACGATGCTACCTTGGGAGCCCTAAATTTTGCCTAACCAGGTATAATTAGGGTAGGAATCTTCAATGAGCCCTTGATACCTTAAAGAATCGGAACTCCCATTTTACATTCCTTCTGAAGAATGGCACAACTTAGGATTCTTTATCCCTTCAGAAGGCCATCTGTCGGGGTGCCAAATCTTGGGCTTCACCACTAATTTATTTAGTCGTAAAACAAATGATTTTCTCTGTGGATTCTGTAAATGTATATTATTATTATTGTCGATAAAGAACAATAATGTACCAGTTTTTTAGACTAATGTGTCCATCTTCGGAATTTATGTATGTATTAGTCATTTAAATGTATATAAAATCTTCCTTTACATTGTATGCATAAATATTAAACTTATTAGTCTTTGTTTTCTTATAGCATATTGTCCCTCCTCTTTTACTACTTAATGGAGAATCTATATATCATTGAAAGTAATTTAATTGATACACTATGATTAATAAATTAATCAATGTATTGATTATATATTAATATATTAGCGAAGATAAAAACTCAAATTCTACTCTATTTTATTTAATGTTAGTTAGTATCTGTCTCCATTTGTTTTATATTACCTTCATTTTCTCATTTATAATATTTTGTTTTTTATTTTATTTTTTCATTCTCTTTATATGATTCATAATACCTTTAATTTATACCATACACAGCTAATTTTTGAAAGGGATCATAAACTTTCAATCATGAATAAGAATCATAAATCCCTAATCGTCTCACTTTTAATATATTTTAGTACTGTATTTTGTTTGAGAAACTTAGTAAAGTTTACTAATAACTTTTTTTAATTAAATAAAATATGCAACTGTAATAGAAATGCTCTGAATCCTTTATTTCCTAAAATTCAACAGTAAGCACTCCGCACCGACTCCATTTTTCACCTAAATCAATGCAGCAGATGTTGTTGAAGCATTCACTTCTTTTTCCAAATCATTTATCATTCGCTTCAACCGGTTGTAATAGTAATGGAAAATATAAAAATAAAATATTATTAAATGGTAGTAATAATATTATTATAGATTATTATCTATCATATTACATGCGCGGGAGCCGATCGTTGACTTTGATGGATGCCTCTTAAATATATTATAATTGTTCTTCATTATAATTTTAATTTTAGAAATCAATTAAATGGATTTATATAATGCTCTAGCTGACCCACTTCAACCCCTGAAGGATCTTGAGTTCAGTAAATGATAGAGACTGTACTATTTCTAGGTCAACGGCTGTTCAGAGAGGTGATTATCCCGAGGTCAAGCTGAACCGCTAGGTTTTCATATTAATGGTACACATTTTATTGAGGCTTGATAAGTCCCAGGAGAATCAACTTAATCAATACAGAATAAGAAATATTTGAAATGTAAAAGTTATCATCTATGTGACCATCATTTTGTTTGAGTTTCGTAGAGAACAGTGTTTATTATTGTATATTCTCGATTTATTTTATTTTATTAAACTTCTATCATTAAGAAATTGACGTATCGTATCGTAAAAATAATGAACTATTTGAAAAAGTTTGGGCTGGGTTGAAGGCGGCAGCATAAGCAAGATGAAGGAATACCCTGGATCTCCTCCTGGAGTGAAGGACGTCAGGAGGACTCTTCACTCCCTCGGCCAAGTCAGCGCTTTCAATCTCGGTGAACCTCTCGTTCACTTTTTTTTTTATTTTGAATTCGCTACTTCTTCCATGGAGTGGCTGCTAAAATTAAATAAGACCAACTAAAACAAAATTAATTATCTCTATATCTTTAATTATTTTTAAAAATTTTAATTATGGTGTTAAAAAAAGAGGATACCATTAATTTAAATTAAATTCCAAATTATCTTACTAATATTATAAATGTGAAAGTTTGTATGTTTGTCTCTCTTTCACGCAAAACTACTGAACGGATTTGGATGAAACCTAACAGTTATATAGGTTATACATCAGAATAACACCATAGGCTATAGCAAGCGCGGATTTATGGTGGGGGCGCACGGATGCAAGTGCCCCCCTACAGTTTTTTAGGTACTGTGGAGAATCCATTATAGTACATAATTATAGGCAAATCACATGATCATAGTGGTTAAAATAACAGAAAAAACATGAGTGAAACTATTGTTTTGATTTTCCACAAATATTATAAATGCGAATGTTTGTTACTCATTCACGTAAAAACTACTGAACGGATTTGGATGAATTTTATTGAGTAAAATAGGTTATACATCATAGGCTACAGCAAGGGAAGATTTATGTGGGGGCAAGGGGGCATGTGCCTTCCCTTTATTGTACATAATTAAAGGCAAATCAGGAACTTACCATCTTGAAATTTGTAGATAGTTTGTTCTTTGTATAGTTTAAGAAAGAAATTTGGTTAATTCCACCCCAAGGGTTTCCCTTTTAATATAATAGGGGTTCAAAGGTTGTATAGAATCCGTCAGTTTTGAAGTTAGACATCTGAAATTTTGGATGTACGAGTAACTAATATTTTTAAAAAATAATTAAATTATTTATTTTAAATGATCTTTCACAAAACTTTATGTGGCAGACCAAATTCCACTCGAGCGAAGCCGCGGGCATAAGCTAGTATAAAATATAGTGTAAAAGAAATTATCCAGTTGGTAGAATTACAGAATAACTGCATTTTTTTTTCTAAAGGGCAAACTAGGGATACGAATGCCGAAAAAAATCAAGTTTTCTAATATTTCGAAATGTTGGACATATTAAAAAAAAAATTCGATATTTCAAAATATCTGGTAAAGACATTTTAATTTTTTTTACACCCTTTACTTTTTTAGATTTTCGCGATGTATGAATAATGTCTATATTTTAAAAGGAATTTATTCTTACATATGTTTGTCCGATAGGTTTATATTATTGGGCATTTATCTTGGTACTGATATAAAAATTTGAGTATTGGAGAAGAAAAAATATGGTCATCCGTTTCTTTTAAGAATTTTAGGGATGTTGGATAATTCCTACTCTTTAAAAGAAAGATGTTTTTGTATATTTTCGTCTGATATTTTAGTATTGGGCATATATCGTGATACCTTTATTGAAATATGATTTGGAAACCTATATTATTTCTAACAAATACATAGTAAGTAAACAAAACAAAAGTAAAATAAAGAAGGGCAGCATCTTTTTCTTTCAGGAGTTTTGGGGTGTTGAAAAAATATTTATTCTTTTAAAGAAAGATATTTTCACATATTTTCGGCTGGTAGTCATCCATAACCGGATGTCGTTATTTCTTAATTATAATTTGCGTATCGGATACCATTATTTCTTATAAAGAATTTCAGTAACGAAAACAAAATGGTGAAATAATATAGAAGGGCTACATTGGTAGATTTCCATTTGTATCCAGGAAAAGTAATTTATTTTTTTAAATCATTTATTTGATTTATTATTATTTCTTAGTAAAATTAAAAGGATATATAGTGTTAAAAGCATCACCCTTTGTCAAGTCCTAAGTGTTAAAACCGTGACGTTTTAATACAATTTTAATTCTATTCTAATGTTAGCCCTCCATAGATAGATAAAACAGCTAAATTTTTTATTCCAATCTATGATCATTTAACCATCACCTATATATTTCAAAATTTTGTTTTAAAAAAAATTCCAATCACAGACTTTTTTCCCCTCTCCTTTGATCCAATTACGACCAAAAGGATGCGATATGAAGCCCCAGACGGAGAAGTTTCTGTTATAATGAGCGTCTTGTATCGATAACAGAAATTGGACTGGCAAAAATTTATTACCTGGAGTCGATTTACTCTACACAGCTACCGACGCCTACGTCGTAATATCACGGTCTGTCATCGATTCCTGCTACAACTTTTCCCAGTTTTCCTTATTCGGGAAATATATTATTTTCAATCCACGAATGAAAGGAAAAATAACGAAGTACAAACAACGAAAATAGAAAGAAATAGGAAAAATACTGTGAACCAATCAACATTTTTTTTTAATTTAGGCGTTATTAATGACACACAAAACACAAAAAAAAAGTATTTATTAGTAAACACGATATATATATGTATGTAAATATTAGAAAAGTTTAAAAGAAATATGGGTAATAGTAATTATATATTTAAAATAAATTTCCTAACCTATTCACAGACTGTATGATTTACTCACAACGATCTTTAAAACTTAGTCAAGGCTAATAGGAAATTTTCTTTTTATTATTTAATAGATCGGTAGTGCTATTATTCAGAATCTAATAATTTTAGGGAGCATTAGATCTTGAAAAATTTTTACTTCGCTAAGTGAAGATAGCGGGTATAACATAATGTGGTTTATTGGGATATAAAACCTAAATTAGGAGAAATGTTGCCACTATAGAATTTTTTACTTAACCGGGGAAAAAGATAGGCCTAGTATTTTTATAGGTTTAAGAATTTATATTAGATTAGAGCCTATTTTTTAAAATCATTTATTAATCAGTTTTCACTCGTCCAGCAATTTTATAAAACTAATATTACTGCTTTTTTACTATAGATATTTATTTACTGTTTACTACCTCTTCATTCTTTCAATATTTTTTTTAATTGTCTTGGGTAGGGTTTCATTTAACGTAATTGTTTTAACTTACACTTACACTTTGTAATTTATCTTATCTTTGTTATAATGGATAAATTTCTTAATTTTGTACTCTATATTAGGTCTCGTCTTTAATCGTTCCCACAGAATATTCGAGTGCTTCTTTCTCGCTAGTTCCCCGCCATCTGGAATTCAGTCTCTCCTAATATACGCCATCCTTCTTCCCTGTCCTCATTTAAACTCTTGCAAGTTCATTTAAGCAAATGAATAAGTATTAAATAATGGCTATTGTTGTTTAGTATTTCTTTTTAGTAAAGAAGGTATTCATTAGGTAAGGAAGTTATTACATTCTGCTCATATTTGTATTTGCTGTTATTCATTTATTCTCAATAATTTCTTAGTACTGTGTCTGATATTGTAAATTTTAATTTTTTTTTTATCAATATTATAAAAACTTTATGATTTGTTTTATGTAGCCTTCTGGCCAGATGTATATTTTATTTCTTTATTTGTTCATATTTCTTATTCTTAAGAAGCTTAGTCCCAGAATAAGAATCTATTATATTTTATAATACAAATGTTAGCAAATCCTTTTACATACCGATCATGCCACCTCTTATCCGAAATTTCACGTTATCCGTAATAGCTCCCGAACAAATCACATGCATGAAGATTCCTTTACGGATAACGTTCATTGAACCACTCATTTCAAGCTTTAGAAAGCCACTCCAGTACTTACTTTTATTACCAGTATAAATAATTTATATAAAACATAAAAAGTACTCAGTCAATGGCTTCAGGTTTACTGGAATTCTTTGTACTCGCAGAAACGACGGCAATCAAGATATTACAAAGAGCCACTGCCTTCTGAAGATTTTATTGTCTTCATTGCAGGGCACAAACAAAAGCCGATGGTTCTTTGTCTTGGCAGGTTCTTTCTGATTGTGTTTCGTTTTTGATCCTGGCCGTCTTTAATGATGCCTTTTCTTTTCCAAAATTATACTGGAATTTATTAAAGGCTTGCCTCGGTTGTGAATTTTTGATTTATTCCGCTCGAAGCAGGTCTCATTACTCGACGTTAACTGTACGGTTGAGTCTTAAAAGTGAAAGATGTGGTGTCTACTTAGTACCTAAAATGACTTCCTTGCACACTCATTATATAAGTTTTTTATATTCATAGTTTTTATTTTATAAACTGAACAACTGTCTGCTGTGTATGTGTGAAAATATATCAACAGTCCCGGTGAATGAATGGTAGGGTCGATTTTTCTCCAAAATGGGTTTCCTGTACTTTGAGAAGCAGAATTGTATTATTCTCGAATCGAATAAGGGGCTAAGTCAGCTATTGGCTTGAAAAGGAGTTATTGCTTATATTACAGCTCCATTTCAAGCCAAAAACTGCGAGGATGATCTGATTCTGCTTCCCTCCGTACAGTTAATTCTTTCTGGACGAAATTCGACTCAATCACTTATTCTTTGGGACTACAGATATATATTGTAAGTTTAAACATACGATGATTATTCTTTATAAATCGTCGATTTTTAGTGACAGGAGGTGAAAAACATTTTAGTTTCAAGTTATGAATAGCTTCTGGTTAAGGCTAACTTATGGAACACAAAGCGGTTATTTAATATTGTTTTAAATATTTTTATTTAAAGAGAAAAGATATGCCCCCGGCCGGTATTCGAACCCGGATCCTCTGTCTCTCCGTGGCAGTGCTCTAACCAATTGAGCCACCTTCCGGCAGAGGACAAATCTATTCTCTTATCTGATCCCATGTCGCCGCGTTCTCACAATTTTTACGATGCATACACGAGAACGAATGTTCCTTGAACATTACTTTAATTTCAGGATCTTGTTGACTTACGTCACTATTTATAATTTTTTGTTCCCGGCCGTATTTTTTCAATCCCAGCCGGGGCATATCGTTTTTCTTTAAATAAAAATATTTAAAAATTAAAACAAATAACAAAAAATTATAATATTGTTTTAGTTTCCTCACATTTAATGTAATTAATATTATTCGTTAAATTGTTCTTAATTAGGTAACTAAAAGGGCAATAGGAAAACTGTAAAGTTAGCTGCAATTCAACTAAATTATGGATCATTTTAATTTTTGCGGCGTTTTGGATTAAAAGCGAATAATTCTAAAATTACAAAAATTTACTTTTTCACATTCTTGGCAGATTTAGTCGAGCAATTTAGTCTAACACGGCAATTAGCTTCCTTATTTTTAATGTTTTTAATCCAATTTTGAACCTGAAGTTTCAGGAGCATAAAGCATTGCTTGGGCAAACCAGCGAAAAATATGAAAAGATAATTTTTGAAATTTTACGTTGTCCGCTTTTAATCGTGAACGCATAATTTAATAACTCTAATTGTTTGGTACCGATGAACTGTTTTAGTTGATATTAAGATAAATAGTTCTTTAGGTTTAAAACGTAACATTTCATTCACTTTTTTTTTAATTAAAGAGGATTTCTAAAGGGTTTTGAATATAATGAATATAGAAAAAAAGAGTTACTTAGTAACATCAGAATAAAATAATTACAAGTACAAGAACAAACCAATTAAACGTGCTTACTCAGTTTCTTTACTTAATGATTCCTAATTTTGTTCACGATCAATATTAAAATAAATTAAAAGTGGCCTAGAGTCACTAAAACCCATCGTGCTCAGAGAAGCAAGCCATTGTGGAATCCAAGCAGACTAGCTGCAATGAAGTCGATAGTGTACGCGCTGTTTCAGTGTAAGAGCTTTTGCTAGATCCAACCTAAATTGTAGGATTGGAATTAAAGTCTATTTAAAGATTATGTCAAAAGATTTAGATTATAATCTAAACATGTCTGCTTATCTAAAATTGAATTTAAGTCGGCGTCTCATGTTTATCTACATCTAATTAGGCTGCGGTACATCCTCTGTAGGGGATGACAATATTCAAAAAGCCAGTTACGGATGTCGAAACCGATTTACGAAATGACTGTTAGTCTTATAGTTTAAATTAAGCAATTGGGATTATGGGTGTGGGGTACCACAATATGTAGAAAGCTGAGTTTCTGTGCTCAAGATTTCGGGTTCAACTCCGGCTTTGATATTTGGTTGTAACATATAAAATGTCAGTGAAGGTGTAAATTTAAATTATTAGCAAAAAATTATTGAACAATCCTTTTATTAATCAAAATAGGATCACTCAATTTCAATACACTTCTCCCAACGTGAAACAACCATTTCTATCCCCGCTCTGTAGAAATTAGTTAGTAAAGAAGAGTGAAGTCTCGGAAGGCTGATTTCAGGGCTCTTTTCCGTTGTCAATTTTTTTATTTCTTAAAAATTATCCAAACAACGGAAAGAGTAAAAATAAGCGGGAAAAAACAACAACTGTAAAACAGTTAGAGAAAGGTCTGGAGAATATGGTGGGTGAGGAAGGACCTCTATATTCAACTCCTAAACAATACATTGAACGAGCTGCTGTGCCTCGGTTAATTCATGCGATCCCCATATTTCCAGCTTTTTTGTCTTACCAAGCTCCTTAAGGTGCCTGGATAGAGGCTTGGCACTTGCTCCAAGTTGTGAACCTAATTCACGCGTGGTTTGGGAAGGGCCCGCTTCGATCAGCTCTTTCAACTTTTCGTTGACCAACTTAGTCTTCATAATCATAGTCATAATCAACATTTTTCAAACCAACAGAAGATTGTTCTTTCGATCACTGTATCTTCACCGTAAACAATATTAATGTTTCGGAACTCCTCCGTGACGTTAAGGCCAAGTTTTAATTCGTAGAGAAAAATTATACGAATTACCGCGGAAGACATAATTGTATACTTATTTATTTTTAAAACGTTGCTTCACTTTCAAAAGGAAAAGTAACATTGATTATGAAAAAGAATTAAATGATCTTTCAAACGGTATACATAACATAATTGTTATGTTACTGTTTTCTTTTCATTTACTGCATAAAAACATAATTGTTATGTTATGTAAATAAACTAATCCCTAATGAAAAGAAAACAGTAAATAAACGAAACTGACATTTCCTCCGTTACGACCAAATAAATTAATTATTTAATCTGTTAACAGGCAAGGATGAACAGAACCAAGGTTCACCCAGCCTCTATAAAGTGGACACACTAAATTGGGTGGAAAACCTGGCAGTTGCACGTGATCTCGGCCACCTAACATCCGCGACCCTATTAGTTTCTATCATGTATTGAGCCCATGACCCTTTAAGGTTTATTTTTTTAAATTTGGATTGTAAATTCTAATTGTGAACCTCTTTTTTTTTTGCATTTAAATGGTCATTGGATATGATTCTTTACTTGAAGATAGTCATTCATCATATTTTCATGAAATTCATATTGTTCTATTTATATGTGCAATCTAAGACATGTATTATTTATTTTTACATACTTCATGATGTTATTATTTACTTACATATTTATTTATAATAAATAATATATTTAATATATCTATTTACTTAGCAAACCCGAAGTGATAATTAATGTTAAACATATTCACGAAAAATTTCGTTATTATTATCGAGTTCCTCTTAAACGATTTAAATAAAGACTCTTTAGTTAATGACAATATCATATTAAGTTTCGGCAACAAGCAATTAACTGAAGTAGTACTTACCTGAAACTCTGAACTCATTATCACCCGCCACATGATAAGGGATGTGTAGGAATTGTGCTAAATAAAATTTAAAAAACTGTTCTATCCAGTTATCCTTAAATAATCATACCAATTATTTTTTATATATCTTTCGTTATTATGAGTAATAAGTAATTACTTACTAATGAACGCTCACAAATATTTTAATTTGATTCAAAATTAGTTTAGAACAACACATAATTTTTTTAAGCACATATCAAACAAAACAGTGTTTGCAGATCCCACAGAGTCGAATCATGGTTTTTGGCGGAATAAGTAATTCATCTACTATTGACGGCCTCGAACCCGGGATCTGCAGATTAGTAGCACAATTCTTTTATTCACTGAACGACCTCATAACTGAAAGAGTTATCATTAATAAGAGACGTTCTCTATAAAATGGCCGACTGTCTTTATAACTGTAAGGCTACTCGGAAGTCTGTTGGATTATTCAATAATAATTATAAGCTAACAAATTAGCTGCTGCTGATTGACACATCACAGAGTTTTGTTTAGCGAGCGCCGATGAAGTTTAATCTAAAGGTCAAGGGTATGCTGCTTCGATGAAGGAAATAAATGAGTTTTCCCTAGAAAAACAAATATTTCCCGGAAGGAAGTCAGTTATAAATTTTCCTAATTAATGATATTTTCTTTGGTGATAATACAATTATAGACATATACCACAGATATAATTATACAATTATACCATATAACACAGATTTTACATAAAAAA
This sequence comes from Arma custos, assembly GCA_037127475.1. Taxonomy (NCBI): domain Eukaryota; kingdom Metazoa; phylum Arthropoda; class Insecta; order Hemiptera; family Pentatomidae; genus Arma; species Arma custos. Next base: position 78,808,422 of record CM073763.1, on the reverse strand, counting down.
CAATAAAAAGTTTATATTTTCATATCTTCTTCATAAATATATTAGAATTTCAAACAAGCTTAACCCAATCACGCAATCCGAACGTTAGTGTGCAAAACTTACAGTTTGTAATAACGGATTTATTAACCTTAGCTGGCTTTCAATAAAAGTTGATATAATCCATTCAGCAGGTGTTTCTTCTGGTTTCGATCGTGTAGTCAAATTCTTTGCCGACGTTTCGCTGGTCATACTGCAAACTTCCTCAGGGCTTAATCTGAAACTGAAATTTTTTTTTTCACATCCTCTAAGATTTTATTTACAATATATATGTATATATATACAAATTTACAATAAATATCTGCAAATGCTTCTATATAAACAAAAGCCTTTTGTTATCCTTCGGTATTTTAAGGCGTTACAATGGGATGAGTCCGCTGAAGGCGGTTTTTACTCGAACTGGCTGAAGTTCAAATTGTTTTACAATACAAAACAGGGAGAGAACGTTTAGGGGTATCAAGAAATAGAAGAAAATGTTCTTCTTCTACTTCGGTATTTAAAGCTTCTGGGTCCGTGGGTGGAGCTTATTCCTCCAGTCATCTGATTGACTGGGTTCCAACTGTGTGGCCTCTGATTGGTTGGGACTCAACTGGCTGACTTCCGATTGGTTTGCCTTTTCTTTCAAGTATTTTGGTTTGTTTTTGGTCACTGGTATGTTTGGGAGCCACAGTTTGCTTAATTTGTAGCCATCTTCTCTGTTGAAATTTTCGGGATGCTTCACTATTTCGATTGTTTCCAACATCTTTCTGTCTGTTGTGTTATAACACTTTTAGACCACTCTAATGGTTGGAATTCACAAATTATTAGGCCAATGCTGATGACTTGCTATCCATATTTCTAACGTTTCTAATATGTTTTGCAAGTCTTGTAAATATTAGCCTTCCTGTTTGCCAATGTCCAAACATGGAATGCTATAGACTCCTGGCGCCTTTAGGCCTAAGTTTTGCACTACGCAGAGCCTGACCTTTTTTATCTGTCAGTGGTATAGCATATCCCTTATTTTGTAACTCTTTAGTATTTTCACAATTTTCTCCATAGTGCCGTTAATATATGGAATCATTGCTGTCTTTATTTCTACTCTGTCCTTTTCTTTTTCGTCTAGTTTTGTTAGTTGGGCTTTTTTGTATTCCCTTTTAATAGTTTCCTCCGGGATACCATTTTTGATCATAGTTTCCATTAAATGTCTCTCTTCTTTTTCCAATTGAGCCGGTTCAGAAATCCTTATGGCTCTTTTCATTACTGTTCGTATTAATTCATGTGCTGGTTGGTGATGAGAGGAGGCATTTAGATATCGGTCTGTATGGGTCGGTTTTCTATATACCGAATAACCCAACCTATTTTCTTTTTTCTCTATTTTCACATCCAGGAACGGGATACTTTATTCTGATTTAACTTCCATGGCGAACTTAATATTCTTGTGGATGTTGTTTATGTGGTTGAAAAAGTCATTTAAGATCTCCATACCATTTGGCCGAATGACAAATGTGTCATCCAAGTAGCTATAAGACGAATTTAGTTTTGATGTTTCCAAAGCTTTCTGTTCGAAATTCTCCATGAATAGTTCGGCAGCGAGTGGACTAAATGGTGATCCTATGTTTGCACCTTCAATTTGTTGGAAATATTTTCCGTTGAACAGAAAAAAACATGATTTAAGGCACAGTTCTGCCAATTTTGAGTCTTCTTCGGAGAGTACCTTTTCTATTATGGTAATCGTCTCTTTAATTGGTATTTTTGTGAATTAAGATTTGGCTACACGGTCGTAACCAGAAGAAACACCTACTGAATGGATTAAAAATATTGACCGAGGCAATTTAGGCGAGTACAAGTTGATATAGTTCATATAATATTAGCAAATGAAAGAATAAACATAAATATAAACTACACCACCCAACTATCTCCATTCTCCATAAATATAAAACGAGGACCAACAGTTTTGTGGGAAAATAACTATAGAGACATGCTGTGTCAATCCATTGCGGTTCAATACATCATTCCTATCCTCAGTGTCACTGCATTTTCTATTTCTTCAGAGATCTTTTTCCTTTTTACTTTTTTAACTTGGAACCTGCACTTTACTTATTATCTTGGACTTTAGAGTTTGTTGCCATCTTTGCCTTCAAGGCTCAAGCCTCCCTCTCGAAATCTCGGAAACCACCGTCAGAACAGTGCTGTCACTAATACTGCCTTCGTCCCAGACTACATTGATATTTCTGACCGAGTTTGAACTGGTAAAATAAAATTATTCGAAAAATCACGCTTTGACATCTTATTAAAGACTGAATTATTTCTAAGATGCGATTGTCAAAGAAGTAAACGAAACATTTATGTTTGAAAAGTGATTAATTAATTTTTTATAATTATTGGTCATTTTTTTTTATTTTTAAATATTTTTATTTTTAAAGAGAAAAGATTGGCCCTCGGCCGGGATTCGAACCGGCGGGCGGCCTTGGTGGCTCAAATGGTAGGGCGCTGTCAAGGAAAGACAAAGGATCCGGGTTCGAATCCCGGCCGAGGGCCTATTTTTTCTTTTTAAAAATAAACAAAGTGACCAATAATTATAAAAAATTATAAATAGTAATATGGCGTAAGTCAATAAGATCCTAAAATTAAATTAATGTTCAAAGAACATTCGTTCTAGTGTATTCATCGCAAAAATTGCGAGAACACGAGGACATGGGATCGGATAAGAGAAAAGATTTGTCCTCTGCCGGCAGGCGGCCTTGGTGGCTCAAATGACTGACAAATGGTGCTGTCACGGAAAGACAGAGGATCCGGTGGATTCGAGGAGGTTCGAATCCCGGCCGAGGGCCTATCTTATCTCTTTAAAAATAAACATTTTACTTTGTAGGGGTATTTTAAAGAACATAAAATCCTGTATTGTTTTCCGTACAAAGCAAATTTAACTCTTCAATTTAGTCAGAAAACTTTTATGAAAAATGCTGCAACTGCAATGTGGGTCAAAAAGTTGGTTTACCAATAAACAGATCCCCTTATATTTCTCGAATTATTCAGCGTTTAAAACTTTACATACTTTTTTTATTAAAAATTTTATAGGATAGTGTCTTATGAATTGTATTGTTTTCTTTTAGTTATTTTTTCTTTGCGAGGCCATTTTCTCCAGTACAGCCCGGTTAAGCCCAAAAGAGCTCGGCTACAGGGACCATAATGAAGGGCTCCGTACTAGATGGGACCAGACAGGCCACATGTTCCACCGCCAAGTAAACAGACTATCTTGGTCGTTCCCCTAGCCCAGGTCTCGCCTCACTTTGTCCCTTCCCTCCCTCTCCTGTTTGATCAGGATCACCTCCCGTGTCTCGGTCTTCTCTAAAGCTCTTCATCAACTTGTCTCTCTGCTCCATCAACACTCTTCTCATGTATAAGGTAATTTAGGGGCGGTCACTAGAATGGCTTTTGTTGGAATACTGAGCTAATTGTATTTTTTATTGCTAAATTCTCCATCTCATCATCGGTATTTTTTTTCGTTCAAGAACCTAATAACTTCGCTTGACTAAGCTTATGATCGGTTACAGTCCAATAACATTACTGATATTATTTAGTTACATATCTCTATGTTGAAGTCTTACAAAAACACCCCAGATCTCAAAATAAATGTTGTATTCAATAGCAGGGAATAAACCACAGTTATTTATGTTATATAAGAGAATATGGCAGGAAACAGGTATTGCTTAGTAGCGGAGTAGCTCACTGTGTAGAGTGCTAAGTTGGTTTGCTGAAGGTTCCGATATCAAATTCCTCCAACAGAGGAATTCTTTAATCTGTTAACAATCACGAAAGGACCATATCGGATCTAAAGACTCCCTGGTGCTCACCTCGCTTCTATTAAATGGGATAAAACTTGGAGATTGGGTGTGATCGCATACAAATTACTTTCAGGCACAACCTTTGCCCAAGCAACAGTAACCTCTACAGTGGTACAGTGGTAGAGAGTCACCACATACTGAACTCTAGACCCATCATGGATCGTTGCGATACAGGTTTTGTTTTTCTATAAAAGCAAGAGTAAACGACTAAAATTGTGAAGTTAAATAAGTATAATGCCGTTGAAAGATTCCATAATATATAAAGAAATACTTAAGAAATAAAAAAATGTAACGATGTTGTAAAATATGGAGTGTTTGGAGTGAGGTAGAGCGATTGAAATTTCAAGAGTACTAAATTCACACCAATCATTCCATCCGAATGATAGTGTGTAAAGCTGATGCAGTGGAACGATCAATTACAGGTTTTAGACTGTGATATAATAATAATAAAATTTAATTAGTCAATCATTCACATGAGTAAATTAAAAACCTTTTCCAGTCATTATTATTTTTCTTTATTCTAAAAAACGTTTCGACAATTCCTTGTCATTTTCAATTTACATCATTTTTTTAAAAATCTTTCAACACTATTTAATTTTAAAAATATTTTCTAAAAATTTTTTTGTACATTTTCAACCTAAAAATTAAAAATTTAAAAGACAAATCAAAATAAATACATTATTTTATATACAAAAAAACATGTCCCAAAAATACTGAATAAGATATAGATACCTTTTTGGTTAATAAGGAGCGTTTAGGATTTTGCGAAAGATTTTGGATTGCAAGGATTGGATACGAGAGGAGTTCGATGGTTTGGTAGAGCCCCATAGTTCAATTCCGCAAGTCCATATAGGTCTTATCACAGTCACATAAATAAGTCTTTTGTAATTGATCTGAAGCTTTGAGCGTTTGTGTTGAAGTAGTCGGAAGCGTCTAGCCGTTTCTTGTCTTTTGAGTCTTGCGTGAGAGTTCCAAGTTTAAGTTGAGTCCCAGCTAGCGAATCTGTTCAACAGAGATAAGTGGAGTACTATTAAAGGATACAGTAGGACAGGAATTCACGGGTTTTCGGCGAAGGGTAAAGGTAATTTGATGGGACTTGCTGGAATTGATTAATATTAATTAATTAAAATAAAGCTTGATACTGCCCGGTTTCAGTTATTGAATATTAGATTGTAGACCTTACAGACTCGGATTAACATTTTATCTACTAATATTTCAATGTACAGATTAATATAACTGTATGAGGTATTTCTCGTGGCTCTAAAACATTCAACATATTAAACAATTTAAATATGTATAATAGTTATAACTAAAATTATAATATAATATAATAAATATGGCCACTATATTTCACAAAATATTATCAAATGATACCAGGTCCTTATAGATATATTTTAATTGTATACCTTATCCGAAAATTGATATGTAAATATCTGAGGATGGTTTAATTTGGCAAACCAGTTGTATAAACAATTTTATGCTAACCATAATAAAAGTCATACTATTGGAATAGTAAAATTTCAAATACAATTAAAAGCTTCTTTTCTTCCGATTAACTTATATATTTGTAAATAATCAGGTGGAAGGAATTAATAATTTTTATTTTAATTAAATTTTATTTATTCTAAATATCTTGTTTTTGTAACTGGAGTGCATCTTTATTAGTCAATCATTCACATGAGTAAATTAAAAACCTTTTCCAGTCATTATTATTTTTATTTATTCTAAAAAACGTTTCGACAATTCCTTGTCATTTTCAATTTACATCATTTTTTTAAAAATCTTTCAACACTATTTAATTTTAAAAATATTTTCTAAAAATTTTTTTGTACATTTTCAACCTAAAAATTAAAAATTTAAAAGACAAATCAAAATAAATACATTATTTTATATACAAAAAACATGTCCCAAAAATACTGAATAAGATAGAGATACCTTTTTGGTTAATTGTCATATAATTTAAAAATAAAGCTTAGAGTTATAATGTACTCCATGGTCAATTACTAATTTTTGTAATTTGTACTTTGGACTGTTTTTTATTATTATTGTTATTAAAATAGTATTTTAATTTATTTAGTTCTTCAATATATAGTCATTATGAATGGTTAATTAATATAATTAGTAATTTTTTTATTTATATTGATCTATTTTATATCTTTTATTTATTTTAAAAAGTTAGTTATATGAATTAAGAATTGGAAAATGAAAAACAATGCTGAGGTTACTGAGAAGGTTATGTTATCTGTGTTATCTAATAAGTGTGGACTTCTATATTTCTTTATTTAATTTTTTAACTTTAAAATCACTGATGAGTATAGTTTGCTTATTTCATTAGATTCTTTCCTATCATTTACTACCTTATCTATTTTATCATTTATGTATAATGCTTCTAAAAATTTTCTTTTTATCTTATTTCCCTCTCTGTGCAAAATTCGTGGCTTTTCGAAATCAAATGTGTGGGATTCTTTTTTGCAATGGGCTGATAATGCAGTGCTTGTCTTTGAATTTAGTTTTAGATTATTTTTGTGATGATAGAATCTATTTTTTAGATGTGTACTGGTATGTCCTATATATTGTTTGTCACAATTTTTGCAATCAATGTTATATACCACATTTTTATTATCCAAGATTGGTATTTTATCTTTTTTGCTGTTTATTATGTTTTTTATAGGGTTTATGGTTTTATGTGCTAATTTTATATCTGGGATGTCATAATTTTTAAATGTTGGTTCAATTTTTTCTGACAAGTTTTTGATATAGGTTACACTTCTGTATTTTATTTCATTTTGTTTAAAATCTTTTTTTGGTGATTCATTAATTATCTGAGCTGTGTTATTTTTGGTTTGGGGGTCTTTTTCATTATTTTCTTCTGTCTGAAAAAAATTTGTAATCTTAGTTTGAGATGGCTTGATTTTTGATGTTTTGTCATTTATATGGTTAATTTTTTTACTATTATCAAATCTATTGATATTAGAGTCATTTTCTATATTTATTATGTTATTATCTATTTTATTCTTAATTAAATTATTTTGTTTGTGCCACATTTCTTTTATAAGTTTTATTGGGAAAGCATTACTAAGTAGAATTTTGAAAATTTTATTCTTTGTTTCATTTAAAAATTCATTGTCTGTTACTGTAATTGATCTTTTTATTAGATTTTGAGCTGTATTTCTTATTTGTTGTTTAGGGTGGTTTGAGAAAAAATTGAGTAATTTGTTTGAGGTTATATCTTTTTTATACCATTTTGTTCCAATTTTATTATTTTTAGGGTTTCTTATGATGGTCATGTCTAAAAAGTTTAGAGAATGATTATTTTCTATTTCTTTTGTGAACTTGATATTTTTATTTTGTTCATTTAATATTGAGTTAAATTTATTTAAATCATTTTCATTTGTAATAATTAATAAATCATCTATATATTTTGCAATGAATATAGATGAGCTGTTCAATTTTAGTAGGCTATTTTTTATTATATGATTAAGGACTATTCCTGATAAGTTTACTGATAGTCTACCTCCCATAGGTAAACCTATCGTTTGCTTATAAAATTGACCCTGATAAATGAAGTATCCATTTTCAGTACACAATTTAATTCCTTCTAAAAAAATTGTTTTACTTTTTATATTCGTGTAGGGTTCAATTTTTTCCCAATTTTCATTTAAAAGTTTAAGTGCTAATTTAAGTGGGATGTTAGGGAACATTGATACCACATCTAAACTTGCAATAATTTGATCAGCTTTTATATTGATATTATTTAGTCTGTTTTTTAATTCTATTGCATTAATAACATCATAATCATTATTATTATTATAATTATTCAAAGATCTATTTAGGTATTTTGCCAGGTTGTCTGTTGGGTTATTGGTGCCATCTACTATTGGTCTCAACGGATAATTTTCTTTGTGCATTTTTATTAGGCCATGTATTCTAGGTATATTGTAATAGTTGTTTGATAATTTATTTTTCATATTTTTTTCAATAAAATTATATTTGATTAGTTTATCTAGATATTTATTAACTTTATTATTGAGTTCTTTCATTGGGTCATTTCTTATGCTTTTATAAATTTCTTTATTATTTAATATATCTAACATCTTTTGTTGATAATCTATATCTGTTATTATTACCAATTGTTTTGTTTTATCTGATTTTATGATACATAAATCTTTATTTTTTTTTAAAAAATAATTTTGTATATAAAATGTCATTATTAATTAAGTTATTAAATTGATTCATTGTATTATTTGGCCTATTTTTTTCTTTATTCAAATAATTAAATAATTAAAGTAAATGATAGGAAAGAATCTAATGAAATAAGCAAACTATACTCATCAGTGATTTTAAAGTTAAAAAATTAAATAAAGAAATATAGAAGTCCACACTTATTAGATAACACAGATAACATGACCTTCTCAGTAACCTCAGCATTGTTTTTCATTTTCCAATTCTTAATTCATATAACTAACTTTTTAAAATAAATAAAAGATATAAAATAGATCAATATAAATAAAAAAATTACTAATTATATTAATTAACCATTCATAATGACTATATATTGAAGAACTAAATAAATTAAAATACTATTTTAATAACAATAATAATAAAAAACAGTCCAAAGTACAAATTACAAAAATTAGTAATTGACCATGGAGTACATTATAACTCTAAGCTTTATTTTTAAATTATATGACAATTAACCAAAAAGGTATCTATATCTTATTCAGTATTTTTGGGACATGTTTTTTGTATATAAAATAATGTATTTATTTTGATTTGGCTTTTAAATTTTTAATTTTTAGGTTGAAAATGTACAAAAAAATTTTTAGAAAATATTTTTAAAATTAAATAGTGTTGAAAGATTTTTAAAAAAATGATGTAAATTGAAAATGACAAGGAATTGTCGAAACGTTTTTTAGAATAAAGAAAAATAATAATGACTGTAAAAGGTTTTTAATTTACTCATGTGAATGATTGACTAATAAAGATGCACTCCAGTTACAAAAACAAGATATTTAGAATAAATAAAATTTAATTAAAATAAAAATTATTAATTCCTTCCACCTGATTATTTACAAATATATAAGTTAATCGGAAGAAAAGAAGCTTTTAATTGTATTTGAAATTTTACTATTCCAATAGTATGACTTTTATTATGGTTAGCATAAAATTGTTTATACAACTGGTTTGCCAAATTAAACCATCCTCAGATATTTACATATCAATTTTCGGATAAGGTATACAATTAAAATATATCTATAAGGACCTGGTATCATTTGATAATATTTTGTGAAATATAGTGGCCATATTTATTATATTATATTATAATTTTAGTTATAACTATTATACATATTTAAATTGTTTAATATGTTGAATGTTTTAGAGCCACGAGAAATACCTCATACAGTTATATTAATCTGTACATTGAAATATTAGTAGATAAAATGTTAATCCGAGTCTGTAAGGTCTACAATCTAATATTCAATAACTGAAACCGGGCAGTATCAAGCTTTATTTTAATTAATTAATATTAATCAATTCCAGCAAGTCCCATCAAATTACCTTTACCCTTCGCCGAAAACCCGTGAATTCCTGTCCTACTGTATCCTTTAATAGTACTCCACTTATCTCTGTTGAACAGATTCGCTAGCTGGGACTCAACTTAAACTTGGAACTCTCACGCAAGACTCAAAAGACAAGAAACGGCTAGACGCTTCCGACTACTTCAACACAAACGCTCAAAGCTTCAGATCAATTACAAAAGACTTATTTATGTGACTGTGATAAGACCTATATGGACTTGCGGAATTGAACTATGGGGCTCTACCAAACCATCGAACTCCTCTCGTATCCAATCCTTGCAATCCAAAATCTTTCGCAAAATCCTAAACGCTCCTTATTTTGTCACAAATAAAACCATCCATAATAACCCTAACGTTCCATATGTTACCGTTTAGCCGATTCCAGATACCTACCATTCCATAATAAACTCCAGGTCCATCCAAACCCCTTAGTTTCTATCCGTTCCATCCCGAACAATCCTCCTAGGCGTCTGAAGAGAAGATGGCCTCGGAACCTTCTATTATAGAAATGTCATTAGAGTGCTGCAAGTGGGTAGTGTCTCTACATGTCTTGTCATGTATTATTTATTCTTATAGCCATTGTACTAGATGTATATATTACAGTTGTACAATTCAATAAAATAATTTTTAAAAAATTAATTAATATTATTTATTTTTTAATCCAGTTCTCATGCATTTAGTTTTTTGAAAAAGAATCAATATTAAATTCAACTTTTAATGATATTAATTTTAAACTTTATAGACATTAGATAACGTTAGATTTCACAGAGATAATTAAAGGTGAATCTGAAGAAATTTTCCTTATATATTTTTATTAAATTTCTCATTTCATGTCCTTCGTTCTTCCTTTCATTCATTCCCTTCCTTTCTCTCGTTTCCTTCCTTTGTGATAATGAAAATAAAATTGCATATTGCCAGTTCGTTCATTTAAAATATTAAAATTAAATGAGTAAAAATTCCAAAAAATATTGTTTATATCCATAAATGTCGATCTAAGGGAAGATTACTTCCAAAACTGATAAAATATTAAATCAGAATTAAAAATATAATTCCTAAGGATACAGTCTCAAAATCTAGAATTCATAATGAAAAATTACTTAAAAGTGCATAAGGAAATCTTACTCATATTTACCTTTTATGGTTATTTATACTTACCAAATGGTAATTTAAAGATAATAAGAGGAAAACTCCAGTGTTATAAGTTAACTGGGTATATCATTTTAGGCAGGAATATAATATATTATTAAAATAATTTCCTAAACATTATTTAGTATTTGCATTTTTAACATTAAACATTAAAGTAATTAATGAGTACTTCACTCACATTGAAAGTTTGTTTTAAGTTTCAAGAGGTCCTTTCTGAAAATACGGTTTGGTTTGTTCAAACAAATAAAAAGTAAATAAAAGCAGCGGAAAAATTCATTTCAGTATTTATAAAAGCTCTTAAGGAAAATAAATGTATTAAAACTTTATGTTACTTTCTGTAACTTTTAACTGTTACATTAATTATTGATATAAAAATTAATTAAATATCATAATTAGATTTTATCTTAAGGCACCTTTAAGTCGTTTTATGTATCAGAAGTAATAAGAATTGCTAACGTATTGTTATATTTTACTGCTATTACTGTTAATTTTACAGACAAAAAAGTAACATTTTTTTTAAGGTGACTGATATTGTTCTAACATGACCATACTTTTATATATTATCCTGAAATAAATAATTACTTCGTCTTATTATATCTATATAATACAAAGATTTTTTAAGTGATCGCGAGTACCGTGTAATATTATATTTTCTTCCCAATTAATTTTATTTTTTATTGCTCTTTTTTATTATTATATCGATTTTACCTTATATGAAAAATCAATTAATTGGGAAGAAATAAATAGTTTTTTGTTTTTGTAATTTTCATTGACAGAAAATTGTCGTTTGAACAATTTAACAATTGGAACAAAATTAAAAGTTTATTATAATTAAAGGGATATACAATAGCTTCTGTGCCATAATATTCTCCTCGAAATCATTTTCTTTTTAATATTGTTTGATCATATATGATGGTTGTTTAAATTAAAAATAAATAGAAAATATACTTCTAATAAAGAAAATTGTTTGTTTACTGTTTACTCACAACTACTACGGCAATTTGTTATAACTATTCTTCAGTATAATTACATTCATTTGTCTTGAATCAGAAAGTTCATTCCATATCGTTTGCTTCCAAAAAATACTTAATAATATTAGATAGTACCTAATGTTAGTACTAATATTTATGAAAAAAATTTAGTCGTACAGTATGATGATACTTTTTGATCCAACCCTCTGTTGAAAAAATAATGTAAAATAAAATTTTACATTTACTGAAGCTGTAATATTTCTGAAGTTTTCTTGAGCACGTGCCAAAAGGGGTGGCGGTATTATTTTTATTTTTTTGTTCTTTTTAATGTCCCGCTGTTTTGTGAGCATTGTTTTGTCGAGCACAGTAATAGGGCGTGTTGCCTGGGAGGCTGTAAACATATGGTCAGAGGTTCAAGGCGCTCTTAAAAAAGATCCAGATTCTTTGTAAACATTTTTGGAAACCGTTCTTCTTCAAGGTAAAGGAGTGTGTTAAAAACGTACGAGTGATTTTCCTGATTGATCGTTGATATTTTGTCGATACAAATGCTAAGCATGGAATGTGGAAAAAACAACGCATTTTTCGTTTTCGATCTGTAGCGTTTGATTTAGGATTGATAGATTAATAAAGCCTGTCATCTGTTTAGCACAAAAACAAGTTATAATGGCATAGATCAAATACGTTTGACGATACGTAATTATTTTGAATGAACCTTGAAATGTTTTTTCCACTTTTGATGCTTTCCCATGTGTATCTTAGATATTTTTAATAGAAATAAAACTGAAATTATTTGGGAACAAGATGAAAACTTTTAAAATTTCACTTACCCTACCCAAGCTGAAATTAACTACTCAAAGTAGGATAGTATGTTCATATACCGCATAAGATTTTCCATAATCAAACGCTTATAACTTTCAAACTCGGACTCATTTATTGTATGTTAAAAGCAGTCTTATATCTATCAATTTAATTGTTTATTTAATTTTTCAGGTAAGTGAAAATGAAAAGTTTGTGGAATTAATCTTTAAATAACTTAAGGTAAGATTTTATTTATTATGAATTCAACTTCAACTTGAAATAATTTTCCTCTTAAAATGTATTGTGTTAGCGATTATACAATCAATATATATTCCATTAAAGTTTTATTAAATATTTCTTTAAGCCATTACTTTGTCTTATGTATGTAAAAACATTGTGATAAAACCTCTAACATTAAGTTGATTTATTTAATAAATTCTTTTTTTGGCTTTTGTATAACTTTTCTCTTTATTTTTTAATAGCAACTAGAAGGTAATCCCATTCTAAGAAGGCTTGGTTTGTTCTTTGTAACCTTCTAACAACTTAAAAAAAATAAAACTAAAGGAATCTTATTAATTAATAATTTAACTTTCAAGTCTTGAAGGATTTTGAATATATTTTTAATTAGTAAAAGATACATATTTTTACTTTTATTTAATCATTTGTCGAATTTTTTTTTCTTAGCTTCTCAGATATTATTGGAATGAACAAGAGTTCGGTTCAATATTAATGAATGTTAATTAGTTATTCCTTTGAAATTCACCAGCCTGAATTACTTGGAACATAATTAATAACGTAAATCTGTCTCAGAAAATAAAATTATTGAATTCAGAAGATTATTTTAATTTTTTGTATTAAATTATTAAATTAAAAATCATCTTAGCATGATTAAAATTAGCTTGTCCTTTATATGAAATTAATAACATTGAAGGGACTAGCTAATATAAACAATGTTATTTTTACACAAAACTTTAGTGGTTTTGGCTGATTCTCGATCCAGCCTTGAAGAAACTAGCAGTATGTCTGGCGAAACGTTGGCGAAGAAAAATTCGACAACACGGTCTAAACCAGAAACCACTGAAGTTTTGTGTATAAATAGTGGCCGTGGAAACTTGAAAGAGTATTTAACGTTATTTTTATTTATTAATATATATTTTTTTTTTCATAAGTACATAAGCTTTTTTTCTAAATTTATTTTATACAAATTGCCTATAGGATGATCCTATATGTATTGAAATGTTGATATTTGTTTCGATATATACATCTATATACAAGTGAGAATTATGCCCATATAGATTTAACAGATATAATTAATATTTATCATCATAAGTATTAGTTTATCATGCAAGTAGGGACATGGAATATATCTACGGAAAGCGCGTCAACGGTGCCCATCTGATGAATTCGGTAATTATTAAAATTATGTTTAAATATTGAAAGGAGTAAATATAATTGATCGTGAATAGTTAATCTTGGCTAAGTCTACGGTGAATTAAAAATTTAACAAATCGCTTCTCTGGAAGAAAACGTGCACAACTCAAACTTACTAGTTAACAGATAATGTGCCTGTTCCTCCCAATCTTTGAGAAGGTTTTGATAGTTCGACATCCACATAACTGCTCTCAAGCGGCCGTCTTCTCAAGTTACGTTTGTGACAATCTCCCGCATAAAAATTTGCCAAACATATAATCGAAAAATGACATTGTATTTAGTTGTGCGGTTTTCATTCAAAGGAGCTAAATAACTAAATATGTCTGTTAATCGGCACGTGAAAAAAGTATATGATGCACATGAAAAATGCTCCTTTTTAAAAAATAAAAAATGCGCGCAATGTGGCACAAGCTGGACTATTAGTAATTAATCTCTCCCCATTCGTTGCCCTCAGTTGCCGCCGAATTTACTGCTTCGCCTCGGCTAGCATCAATCTCACTTATCCTTTCTATTTTATGAGAACGTTTTTTTTTTTAAGAGGTGACTGAATCTTAAATGAGCGCATGCCGCACCGTTCCACTATCCATTGTTATCTATTTCAATCTCTGCTTTATCCATCAGTCAGCTGAATAATAGATGTACGTTTTTTTTCGTCTCTTTTTTAATGTCATGATCACGGGTATTTGAACTACTTTAATTTAAAAAGTTTTAAGTTGCCAAGCTCAAAAATTACTTTCGTTGAAGAGGATCTGAGCACTAGTAATGGTCACTGTTTCCTCCTACGGGCCAGAAGCATTTTGCCACACCTACTTTGAGAAAATTCCTTAGATAAAGACTTACATCTTCTGACTGAAAGAACCTAATAAATTTATACTGGCAAGCCTTGAACCTGTATCTTCCATTTGTTAACACTTATTTATGTATTCATGTATTATTTATGTATTAAAACTTTTTGGAACGTCTTATTATAATTCAAAAATGTTTTATATTGTTTCAATTGGATGCTCCTCGCCAATCACCTCTCTGTAAAACAATGGATTTAAAAACAGTTATTATCCTAATATCGACGTATAATATAAAATAAGTATTACACCCTTCGTGTTTCAGGGTTCTTTTTATTGTTAATGATGAAGCATACATCGTTCTGGCATTGGTAAATGAAGCGCTGACTACAGAAATGCAAAGGTCCAACTTTGGAGATTTTGTTTATAAAACTTTGAACTTTTACCAGAGGCAGAAGACATCGTTTACTACAGAAAGGATATTTGTCCGCGAGAAAGTACGGCCTTGACAACGCCTTCAATGTTTTATTTTCTGTAGATAGGGAACTAATTCAGGAAAATATCCCTTTTTTATCTCTCTTATAAAATTTATAGAGTGAACTATTCGCCTTTCTGCAATTAGCGTTTCAAATGGGAACTAACACTAATTTTAACCAAAAAATCCGTTAATCACTCTTATTTCTAAATCGAGGATATTACGTTAAAGGTTTTGATTTGAACCTCGAGCCAAAGTCATTTATAGACGTGAAGACTTTAATTTTACTGTTATACTACAATATTGTTAGGCAATGATGGAACTGCGTCTGATAGGCAAACTTGGTAACAGCAAATCGAATATTGACCTTCCTTTTCATTTAGTTGTGAATTTTCCTCGTTTCTCTATTGGACAAATGACAACAAATAAAACTGGATCATAAATTCAACCTTAAATAGAATAAATATCTATTTAATTTACACAAAATAAAGCAACCACTTGACCTATTCATTTCTTGACCGTTTGACAATTCAAGATGTCGAGAAAGGATACCAATTCTGTGTAAAGAAAAATCCCTTTGTCAAAAACCATTCATTCCCATCCAGATGATAAATTTGTGGTTTTGATATATTTAAATTATTACAAATAATAATACGTGGTTATAAACCGGAGGATATTAAAACGCCTTTATTGAGTGGGATGTAAATCAAACGGATTCCAGTAACCGAACTGGCATTACTAACTTTAATAAAAGTTTTTGACGGAAACGATAGCAATTTTGTAGCAGAGCATTGGATGCGGTTTACATTCATCATTGTGGAGAGATTGGGCCTCATGATTAATCGATTAGGTCCAGGAAATGAGGTAGTTAACGCACTGTACTTCACAAGCCTGTCATGTTCTGTCAAAGCGGGGTGTATATGGTCGTAACAGTATATTCGTGGGACACAGAAATATATCAGTAGGACGATTAATAGAGTAATTAATTGGTGTTTGTGGCTCTCATCTAAATCTCTGAAAAGTCACTGTTTAGGTTTTGCTTAGCTAGGAATCAGTACACTTGACTTGTAAGACAAAAATATATTTAATGTGAAATGGAACAATATAGCATCATTATACAGAGACTTTCTGAAATGAGTTAACTAGATTGACTATTAACTATAGACCGGCATCATAACTAATTAACTAATAAAGCGACTACACTCTCAACTACATCATTAACTGCCCTTATGTCTCTCTACTCTCTATATCTACCTATTTATATATAGAGGGTGGAGGAAGTTTACACTGTTGACAACAAGGAAGCGATGACATACTTCCTGGATTAAAATCCATATTATGAACAACTTACTGAATACATACAACCCTTTGATAAATGTTTAAATAACAGACTGATGTGGATAATCCGCATTTGAATGAAAAGTAGAATAAAGCAAAAAAAAAACAGAATTTGGAATGTATTCTGTATGTGATCAAAATCGGTTCCTCCAAACTTAGAAAATTTACTTTCTTACATTTTTCGTTAGATTTGTTAAGCGATGCTTTATGCTACCGAAACTTCAGGTTCAGAATATGAGAAATAAAGCGGCAAAGTGTTTTATTGACAAAATTCCTTGATTAAACTAGCAAAAATGTGAAAAAGCCAATTTTTTTTTGTCTGCTTTTGATCCTAAACGCCTCATATATCTTCTTCTTCATGTTCCTTGTATATCATCATAGCTTTTTAATTTTGTTTTATACGTTTCAAAATGATTTTATTGATGTCAGTCGACAACATTAATGTAACTTGGGGAGCCATGAATGTCTTCTTCTTCTTAGTCCGCATTGCTCCCTATCTTCACCTTGACTATTAGTTGAAGTAGTCGGTACCGGCCATGTCTCAATAGATGACCGAGATGTTCAATCTTCTTCTTTTTAATTGTAAATGCTATTTCCTTTCCTATCCGCCGTTCTTCCGTGATGGTTAGCCTTTTATATTTATTTATGTAATCGTCTCCTCTTCTACCGCCAACGGTGTGAGGATCCTTTCAGTAGAGCTTGATCCACGAATCCCTCTCCTGTACCAATCGTCTTCTCCTTCCCCATTTCAAACCTCTTATGTCAAAGGACTCCTGGATTGCGCCTGCCCAAGTCTTCCTTGGTCTTCCTTTTGGTCTCATACCCTCCACCTTTGCCTCATATAGGGCCTTCACCACTCTGTTTTCCGCCATTCTGTAAACATGGCGAACCACCTCAGCTGATGCTCTTCGATAATATCCCCAGCCGGCCGAAGTCTCACATTTGACCGTATCGTTACGTTTCGCACTCGGTCTCTTCTGTTCTTCCGTTCCATTCTTCTCAGATATCGCATCTCCATGGCTTGAAGTTGGCTCTTGTGCTTTTTGGTTAGGGTCCAAAACTCTACGTACTAATTCTTTAATTGAAATTGAAAAAGAAAATTAATCTACATTATGTAATTACGGCAATAAAACATTACTGGCATTATAAACGTGTAGATACCGATTTCTCTCAAGAAATATTGTGATGTCCCATGCCTCATCCTGGAGTCCTCAACATGAGTTGAGATGTTTGAAGGAGAGGACTTTGTTTGTAGAAGGTGACAGAATGATGAAGAGCCAATGGTAAACTGGACTAGATCGTCAAGCCCTCTTGACCAATAGGCTCCAATTTCTCAAGGCTTGATGAATAGCCCGTTCTAAGTGGCTCGCTAATAGTCTATCCTTCACCATCTTCCTTCTTCCAACGAATTTAGTGCCGAAACACTTCCGAATACAGTTATGCAAATGAGGCATAAACAACTAAGTACATAATACTAATTATTAATATTATATTCCCAAATCTCTAATGCTTATTTCCTCTGAGTGTAGCAAATTGTATTATATTGCTATCTAATACAAATTATTTAGAATTTAAAGCTGAAGACGTCACCTTTGTCCAAACTTATCGCAACGGATCATATTCAATTCATCTCGATTCTTTACCGTTATTTAAATTTAATAAATGGATGTTTCTTTTTCTTATAAATATATATTTAAAAAAAGAAAACTTGGTATGTTAATACCAGAACCTCTTTTACTATTTATACGAAAAAATACTACAAAAGTTTTCTAGAACAATTACACTGACACCAAAACCCACGGATAGGACAAATTACGACTGCTGATCGTAATTTTTTTGTATATATAAAGAAAAAAATATATTAAAATTAATCAGAATTATTAACAAGTGAATTAATAATACCGTGTTCATGATCAAAACTTAAGTCAAAATTACAATTAATGTTATGACAGAAAATTCCATTTCACCGTTTTAAATTATAAATTATATAATCGATACTATCCTTAATTAGTAAAAAAACAGCTTTTTGTTATGATTCTTTTAGTTTATTTTACACAACAAATAACTCAGCAATTAGTATTTCACTTATTTTTAATTATTTTAGTATTAGTATTTTGTTTATTTAAAAAGTTTCTTTCGTGTTACACTCATAGATGTATCCCACCCACCGTTAATGAAAGTAGTGGAGACAACAAAAACTAGAGCAAAAGCCATTGAAAAATCCTAGCTAGTTAAAGGCCATTTTTAATGGCTTCCCTTTTGTGTCCGCTAAAAGATTGCTCTCTCCTAGTTAAAGTACCCACATCCATTTCATGGCAGCTGCAAGCGCACGTGAAATATATAACGAGACGAAATTTATCAGTATTGTCCTTTAAACAAAAAAAAAATAAGCTAATACAATTAAAATAAACAATAATACAAACAAAAAATAGGTTTCTATGTTAAGGTTTATTTACGGGTGTTACGGTTTATTTCGCTTAAGTATAACATAATAGAAATTTTTTCATTTTAATAACAATTTAATATTTCATCCGATATGAATTTTTAAGATAAATCGAGAAGACTTCAAACTATAATAAAATATTATAGAGGAAAATAGTAGACTGGATGATATAATGGAGAATGGTGATGGTTGGTGGGGTTCAGTCAAAAAACCACCAAATAAGTCAAGACTTATATTTTTATTTGTGCTGACGTTTCTACCTACTTTGTAGGTCATTTTCAGGGCTATGAGATAAAAAACAAAAACTATAAAAAACATTACAGTACCAAGCATATAGAGTAATAGAAAAGTAAATATAGTGATGGATATATAATTAAGGATAATGAATATAAAAATAAATACAGAATAAATGTACAGAAGGGTGATAATTCTATTATTCTATATGTTATTATATTCTTGGTACTGTAATGTTTTTTATAGTTTTTTTTTCTCTCATAGCTCTGAATATGACCTACAAATTACAAAAGACTCATATACATGGCAGTTATCAGACCTATTTGGACATACGGAGCTTGAGCTTTGGGGCTCTACTAAACCATCCAATTCATCTAATATCCAATCCTTACAATCCAAAGTCCTTCGTGAAATCCTCAATGCTCCTTATTACGTCACAAACAAACTCATCCATCATGATCTTAATATCCCATATGTTGCTGATTTGGCCCAAACTAGATACCTATCCTTCCATGACAAGCTCCTTACACACTTGAATCCGCTAGTCTCTCAACTTGCTTCCCATAATATTCCTGATAACCTTCCGAGGAGTCTAAAAAGAAGATGGCTTTGAGACCTTCTACTATAGAACTTTATTGGAGTACTACCGATGGGTAGTTTGTCCACTAGTGTTTTTTGTTTTCATGTCATTTGTTCATATTAGCAAATTTACATGTTGTAATATTATTACAGTTGTAAATATCAATAAATTAATCTAAAAAAAATAAAATATTTTTTGATGAGTGATTTTGTATACCATATCATAGATACATACATATATACGTTTATCATATATTCATTCCAGACGCCTTCTCTTCATTTTCCTAATTGAGTCGCACGATCCATCCACTGCATCCTTGGCCTGTATATTGATCATTTGCCTGTTGGCCTTGCTTAGTGCAACTTGAGTAGTTCACAAAGAAGAAACATCTTTTAAAATATAGTTGTTGACAAACGTGAAGATGAGAAAAAAGTAAAAACTAGACATTTTCAATACAATTTACCTTCCCACACTATTGTATAGAATTGAGAACTGAGTTCTTCTCAACGAGCATCGTAAACTTGCTGAGTCATCGTAATATTACTTCGTAGAATAAATGAGTTTATAACTATAGAATAAAAAGTTTTAAGAACACCAGAATGTGAACTTATAGGTGCACATACATTTAGTTACATTTTTTCAATTCCTGTCAATTTACATGTTGCTTTTTTTTAATTTTATCCAATTATTATGAATTCTGAATAGCCCAAAAAATAGTAATATTATTTCTTAATAAACGATTTTTTGTTAAAATAAATGGTATGCGAGCACTGTCTTCCACAGCCAAACTATGGGCCTTAAATATAGACTATACAATAATTATTATAACCAATTCATCAAAAATAATCTTTATTTTGCATCTGTTAATTAATTTGTTTATTTAATATTTCGGCATCTTGAACATGGAACTAATATTCTATATTGTTGTGTCCCAACTCCATCGTAGTTATTGTTAATAAAAAATCAAATGTAACATAACGGAATGCCTTAAAATACAATAGATTGCAGAACAAGGTAACAAAATAAAAAGAAGAAGAATACTTCAAAAACATTTTTTTTATTGGGATTTTGGAAAGAAAAAATAAATAGGTTTATTTGACACAATATTTAATATTAAAACAATAGTATTTCATAGACATTATTAACAATCGAAACTAATTAAGATGAGAGAGCAGGGTACTTTTTAAATTCCGACATTCGGGCATTATAAGATACCAGAAAAACTCTTGCTAAGCAGTACAATGCGAGTATTTAATTAGTAATGGATGTTCATTACTCTAAATACTTTCCTAAACATTACACAATTTTCTGAGCATTTCAATATAAGTGGTACCTAATTTAAGTAGTTTAATGAGTACTGATATAGTTTACTCGTATGTAGCTAGATAATCTAGTATTGAAGGGGTTGAGTAGTAATCTTGTAGTTTGCACCAGGCATCATTGGAACTAACTGCGCCTCTCACGGAGAATAGGACTTATGGTCTTCGATTTAAGCTGCATGTCTTGCTTAATTACAATTTCGAAATGAATAATTATTCGTCATATAAATATATAGTTAATTCCTCTATTTAACCTCATACAAGACTGAAAAGACAAGAAACTGCTCGACGTTTTCGCAACAAACAACATGGACAAACGTTCAAAACTCCCAATTAATTACAAAAGACTCCTTTACATGACAGTTATCCAGACCTATTTGGACATACGGAGTTTAGCTTTGGGGCTCAACTAAACCATCCAATTCATCTCGTATCCAATCCTTACAATCCAAAATCCTTCGTAAAATCCTCAAAGCTCCTTATTATGTCACAAACTCATCTATTATGATCTTAATATCCCATATGTTGCTGATTTGGCCCAAACTAGATACCTATCCTTCCATGAAAAGCTCCATACATACTTGAATCCGCTAGTCTCTCAACTTGCTTCCCATAATATTCCTGATAACCTTCCGAGGAGTCTAAAAAGAAGATGGCTTTGAGACCTTCTACTATAGAACTTTATTGGAGTACTACCGATGGGTAGTTTGTCCACTAGTGTTTTTTTTCATGTCCTTTGTTCATACAGCAGATTTACTTGATGTAATATAATTACAGCTGTAAATATCAATAACTTATTGTTAGTAAACGAATTGCTGTAAATATTTTTCCTTCATTTAATCTTCTACAGCTATAAAAAAATATATTTACTTAATCCATACGTTATATTGTTAAATATAATGTAGGTTCATTCTCACGGTTTTTTAATACTGTGGAGCTGCAGATGTGCCAGAACCGGCCTTAAAGGAGACTGTATCAAAGGTTCTGGCTTTCTACTGAAGCAATGTAAACTGAATCTATTTTTAGCTCCTATATCCAAATAAACTCCTCACTTCGGTTAAGGTTCTTGGGTCTACACTCGCTTGTATCCCTTAGAAATATTGACCAATTGAGTTCAACATTATTAACTGCGTTTTTATTATATTAAAAACTGTAATGACGTTTAAATTCACAAATTACCTCTGTAAGAAACCATCCATGAGTTTTTAAATTCAAAGAAAATTTAAAAAATCCAAATCAACTTGAAGTTAATACAAGTTATAATAAATGATCTGTTTATTACAACAAATATTTTTATCACAATTTATTACAACAAATATTTTTACCGGATCTTATCGCATTAAGTCTAGTTTCCAAAATACTAATAATTCAAATGTAATATTATTAATAAAAACTTATTGAAGTGTTTTTTTAAAAGTTAAATATGATCGATTTTGCGTATTTTAACAATTTTATCAAAAGGACTCAGGTGATTTTGATCATATAGTCTACTTCGATTTAAACTTTTATATTGACATCAAATAGGTCTTATCCTACTCATGTCCGGAAAAATAGCGACTTTTCAAAATGAGCCTTTCTAAAGTACTTTTGTTTATTTTTTATTTCAATTAATTATGATCATCCATTAATTATCATCGTTAGTCGTGATAAATAATTTACAAGTATGATACGATTTCAAAATAAATTTAATCGTAATAAATAATTTACAAGTATGAGGCGATTTCAAAATAAATTTAAGGGAAAAAAAAAATTTATGATTTTTTATTTAAAACGAATTTTCGGATAAAAAACATGCATAACTTCATCAAGGCTCTTTATTGGTCGTAGTGGTACAAGTTTTTTTTTATTGATAAAACCGTAATAGGTAACAGGGAAAGACAAAAAACCCGCAAGTTGAGTTGTTGCCATAGAAACTAAATAGAATTCCCACTGAAAGTGAATAAGAATTTTTACCGTTTATTTCAATTACAGAGGTAAATGAATGATGAATAAATGAATGTAGTTGAAATGCCCTGACCAGATTTTAATTTATATTAGTAAATTATTGTAAATTGCTTCTTCTTAGTTATAAATTATTTATAAGCATGGAATAGTGAGAAGACATGAATCAAACTATTTGCACAGCAATCTAACCAGAAGACGTCCATCATGGCTTCAATTAGAAGACAGCCAGCGAAGAAAGAGATTGAAGGGGAGCCTGTTGACTCACTCAATCTGGGTGTGATGTGCCTTCTGTATCCATCACAACCTCCTTGAGTGAGCGAATGGGCTCTCTCGAATCTACGCATACTGTATTTTATTTATTAAATAAATTATAATAATAAATACATAATTATAAAATAGAATAGAAAAGTAACATTATTCCGAAACTAGATTCCTTTAGAATACGAAATATGAATAGAAAAAAAAAACATAATAATTATATTTTAGAAAGGATTAATAATTATAATTATTAAGGATTAATAATTATATTATTAATATCGAATTTATTTATGAGGTAATGTTCATTCAATTATTTGTAGAATATACAATATAAGAATTCCATATATATAAACAACAATTTTTTTTATCATAATTATAATTTGTATTAAATAATTTAAATCATAGTGTTGTCATTCATACTCTTTTGACACAAAAACACATCTACTAAATTAACTTTTTTTAAATAAGTGAGGTATATAATACTATTTTTGATGTTATATTTTAGTGTAACCAGATGTGTAAGATTATAGGATATAAGTTTTTTTTTCACTCATAAATCACTATTTCATTCATTTATAGAACATAGCAACTTTGTATATACAATTTTATGTCACTTTTTCAGTAAAGATTGTGTATTCTTTAGTAAATATAATAGTGTAACTATGATATTTCCCTGGAAGAAGTGATGTATTATTAAAGTTTTCTTTCCTCTGAAAAAAATGTATATTGAATAAATCTTCTTTTTTCAAAATGATTTATTACTGCTCCTATATGCCGTAGATAGTAATTAATAATAGTAGATAGTAATAAGCTTAAACCAATTTTAATTTAAGGTTTTATTTTTTAAAATGTATTACTTCTTACAGATAAACTGCGTTTCAAAATGACCTAAAATAAAACACCTATTCATCGACAAATTATGTCTTAATTTTTTATATAAATTTATTATTAAAAATTATTAATAGACATATTTTTCTTTAATTATCTATATTTATTTTATATATTTTAATAATTATGTTACAAACATTATAAATATTTTTAAAAACTGTTTTAATCATGTGATTTATTAATGAGGAATCTTCGGGTTACTTAATATAATATCTTACATATTACTTTTTATCTACTTGTTTAAACTTTTTAACATTCTTAATTTGATTCTTATTTTTAAAGAAATATGGAATATTTCTTATTTTTAAAGAATTTAAAAATATTCTTTCTATTATCACCCTCCCAAAAAAAATTAAATCTGTTAATACAAATAATTTAAATGTATCTTTATTATAATGTCTATGGAAATATTTAATAATTAGTCATCCAATTTAAAAAACTCTTAGATTTATCGGGCAGTGTCTCTAATTGGTCCAGCTAAAGCCTCACAACCGTTCGGTAATGCGGGTACTGTATAGTCTAACCTACTCAGAGATGTCCTCATCAGATTTTTTTATATAAAGTACTAGTCTGTAATTTTTTAAAATGTTCAGATATTTTTTATTTAAATTCAAATATGATCCTTAATAATATTAATTGACTTACGAACTAAAAGATTAATCTGCACCAATTAACACTTTACTAAAACCTATAGGCATATGCAGCAGAACTTTGGCCTCCCGCAAAACGCATCTACACACAAGATGCAAACAATACAACCCAAAATACTAAGAAAAATTTTAAGTGCTCCTATGTGTATTTCGAATCAGACTATTATACACGATATGAATATTCCCACAGTATCATATATTCACAGCAAATACACACTTTACATGTCAACACATCATTATCAAAATTCTCTTTTTCATTCTCTGTCTTACTCTCTATTACCTGGACTTCCTATGAGAAGATTAAAAAGATAGTGGTCATGAGGCATTCTAAGAAACCATTAATCAGTGAATATAATACTTTTAAAAATTCAAGTATTTCTTGAAATTTAGTTTATTTTTTATAATGCAATTGGGAAAAAAACACAATGCAAAGCCTTATGTTTCAAATCTAGTAATACACCCATTTACCAGTCGACGTTTCGCCTATTCAGGCATTATCAAGACGTCTTGGTGGTTAGGGTGCTGTCTCATGTTGGGAGCCTGTTTGGGCTGTTGGTCGTTGGGATGTATTGCTCCTTTTTCTTCGAGATGTGATTCATATAACCCTTTTTTCTTTTTAGTGTCTTGATAATGCCTGAATAGGTGAAACCTCGACTGGTAAGTAGGTGTATTACTAGATTTGAAACATAAGGCTTTGCATTGTGTTTTTTCCCAATTGCATTATAATAAATAATAGTGTTTCTTTTTGAGTTTTTGGCTCTAGTTTATTTTATTTATAGTGGGCTATCATATTCGTTTAAAAGAGCTTTTTTTTATTATTATTGTAATTGATATTGCTGTCAAGCATTGAAAAAGTGCTTATGACAGTTTGAAATAGCACTTATAGGATACTGAGTGGCTGAAGTTTTAACCCTGCTAGGGCTCACAATGGCTTCAAGCTAAAACATGGAACGGGCCCAGTGGGTCGAGCAAGTGGAATAGTCTTTAATTGCAGCAATCTACTCAGTCCCAGTTAACTATCCTCATCCAAACAGCGCTATCGAATAATACTCTAAGAGAGGGCGGAATTTGTTTAACAAATCGTTTAGGGTTTTAGTATATTTGCATTTTTATTGTTATTTTCTGTTAGTTTTGTCTATTATTGATAGAAAAAAATAATGTTTGTAATATTCAGGGTGCCAAATTTAAAACTATATAAAATCGTTTTCCTCGAAAACAACTAAAATTCAAACTTATTGGAGTTAGATAACAAAACTTAGGTATATTTTGACAATATCACAAAATGATAGGAAAATAGAAAATTTATTTAAATAGAATTATTAAATTGAATCCCTGAAATAAATGCTATAAAATTTGCACTACGCAAATGTATTCTTATTAATTTAATAAAAAATTAATATTTCGTTATCATATTAAATTCTGGACTGTAAACCTAGTTTAATTCTGCTGCTGAACTAATAGAAAACGCATTTTTTAATTTTCAAATATTCTATTTAAATAAATTTTTATTATTATTATTCAAATGAGTAAGACCTATTAGTATTAATAAGACTATACTGTGATGTTTTCTCGTGCTCGTAATTCGAAGCAACTCTTCATTAGACTAAGGATATTTTACCTACCGTTGTTTCAATTAGAAGTTGTCTGCTGAAAACAACTGGCCTCTTTCGAATTTACTATAGTTTTACCATACGAATTACATTTTTAGACCATTTCATGTCAAACACTTTTTTAATTTGTAGAAAAGAAAATTCGTAAACATCTCATATATATTTGTTAATTTCGTGATTTATTATAGTTATTGGAATTTTTAATTCATTAAAACAAAATTTTTATTCACAATGCGAAGTCTTATTATTTTAAAAGTGATCTAAATGTTGCATACCATCGGATACGTAATCGATAATAAAAGATATAAAGAAATTTAGAATTGAAATATATTTTTTCTGTAATTAATTTTACATAATTTTTTTGCTTAATAATGTTCAGAGAGTATAAAATTAATGGAATATGCAGATTTTTAGAAATCGTTAAAAAGGCTAGTACTTCATAATTCTTTGCTTATAGAATTATTTGTAGATACTAAAGCATCCTTCTTAAAATATTTTAACTGCCACAGTCTAGACTGTCAAGATTATTGTCATGAAACTTGTCATGTGGTAAATATAATAATTTATATATAATTATAAATATATTACAATAGTTTTATTTATTGTATATGTGTGTATGGTTATGTGATTGTGTGCTGGTCCATGACTGTGATAGTACTATGATAAGACATATTTTCCTAAACTCGACCCACCGAAAGTACCACTTTATTGTTCAGATTTTAAGATTTTCTCGAAAAATAAAAAGCAATTTTCAATAAATTCTTCATATCAATATATTTAATTGTACATTAATTAATGTATTATAGGTCTTATCCTCATTACAGTAGTCAGAAAGAGTTTAAATGTCTGAAATTTTATTAATCTTTTATGGGGGTAAGCATTTTGAATAAAAAGGTTTTGACTTCATGGTTTTACTAAATAATGTTTTCTTGGAAAACGGACATTTCATATGATACGATGCACTATAAACGATCCACTATAAACTAGAAAAGGATTCGATAATAAACTATTGAACAAAAAATATCACTAGTTAAAAACCTATTTTCGTCTTGATTAAATTATGTATTATTAGTTTTTAGGATTAAACGTGAACATATTTGTTTAAATTATTATTTTTCTTATTTTATTAAATATTAAAATGTTATTTTTATTAAATTAGCGCAATATTATTTGTTGGAATAACTATGGCATCATGAATGCTACACGACGATATGCAGACCAGGATAGCCAATAAGTTAGCTGGAAGGATGGGCAAGATCCCCTTCTGATAAAGATATCTATGAAAGTTGGATTGGTCTCCTCACTATCACTACCAACCATCTACACACGTACACAGATACCAACTTCCTCATCTCAGCTCAACCTGAGTATCCTTTTAGATTTATTACAAGATATCTTGAAGATTCTTTATTTATGTGTTATTTTTTACATGACACGCATGTATTACGTTAGTAGTGATAGATGTGGTGACGCAAGATGATGACAGTTCCTAAAGTTTTCTTGTGACATTTGGGATGATACACTTCATCAGTATACATTTCTTCTAGCACTGGTATACGTCCGAAAGGTGGCCCGAGGCGCAGGTTGGTTGAGCGTTAAGAGTTATCTAACTAAATCAATCTAATCGGTTGAAGTACGTTGGCGGAAGTTTATTTTTGGCATGAAACCTACGGGTTCATTATGCTTTATTATTATTATTATTAGCGTATTCTCCCAATAGTGGAAGACGTTAAGCAAACAACTCAATGAAGCTTTCTTTGGGTTCTTCTTGTTCTTCCAATAGGCTTTCATCCTCTCTAAGAAGGCTTGCCTACGTTCTTCCGACCACTTCGGTCTGCACTGCTTTTGCTTTGGTTGTTCTGATGTAACTTGCCACTCGTTGACTCTTCCTAAAATGTCCGTTGCAGATATGGTTGCGTTATTGAGCTCCTTTCGAAGTTCGTCCAACCAAGGCGTTGAATTCTTAAGTGAGCTAACATAATCTAATATTTTTTTCGACAGTTATGCCTTATTATATTATTATTACACGTTTTGTTGCGGGTTCGAAACTGAAATGGGGTCAAGTCCAACGGCCATTTAGAAATTTTCTGACTGTTTTGACTGTGTCCAAGAAAGCTTATTGAACCTCCCTTAATACGTCAAACGGAAGTTCTAGACTCTCAGTGTCCTACAATCTGAATTTTTGGATCAGTTATTTGTGGTTTTAAAACTAGTGTTGCATCCAGTCTTTTCATACGGTGGAGTTAGATAGTTTCTTAGT
This sequence comes from Arma custos, assembly GCA_037127475.1. NCBI lineage: Eukaryota > Metazoa > Arthropoda > Insecta > Hemiptera > Pentatomidae > Arma > Arma custos. Next base: position 78,779,859 of record CM073763.1, on the reverse strand, counting down.
TTCTATCCGATAGTTGAGTTGGTATTTATTATTATGCTTATTTCCTCTTATAGCAACATACCATTTATTCCAGTTAACTTTCTAGCGTCATTTATATAATTAAAGGACTGATTGAAATAGAATTATGAATTTGTTGGGCTTAGTAATTAAAAAAATTAATAACTATACTTAGTAATTTAAGTACTAAGTATTGAAAAAATTCCTCAAATGTTATTAAACTCTGAAATAACTGGAAAACGTCCGAGGAATAGTTGGGAGGATTTGGGTTAAAAGAGATCTTATGCTGTACGGAAATCGAACCTTTGGTTTCGCTTTGCCTTTTATTATCTTATTAATATGTAAATTAAAATATCTGTAAGGAACATTACAAGTATGTTTATATTTTATTGAACACAAAAAGATGTAAACTAAAATGGCAATAATGTATTGTTGGAAGCGAAATTTCTTGTGTCACACTTCTGAATTTTACTACTTATTTCTATAATAATCAGTAATGACGTTTCCTATTGAAACCTGAAATTGTAGTATTTATGAGTTTGGAACAGTTTTAAAAAGAGACTGTAGTAGAGTGATTAGCTACTTAGCATGGAACGATGGATTGAATTGATCGTTAGAGCTTCACTATCAATCAACTCCGTTTGGAGTGATCGTAACTTTCCGTAACCCAGCATTTAGACATGTTTAGGAAGTCCGTTTTGTTTGGCACGGCATGACTTATCTAGACTGTATCCACATATTTGTATTCATATAAATTATATAACTATTATATTGATTTTATAGAATAATTGTTTATATCAAAATGAATAGACGAAAAATATTCTATTGGTTATTTCACTAAACTTTTCTGAATCTCCCTTTCTATGTTAGCGCTTTTACTTTGGCCTAGTAAATGTGTTTGTAGCAATGAAAATATAGTGTGCTTCGCATAAAAATACTATGTTATTCTTCCCTGGTCATGCAAAGAGAAGAGATTATGTGAAATCGATGGATAGTATTGACAGTGCCAAGAGGCAATAATTGCTTCAAGTTTCCTTAATCCTGGAAGGGCCATAACTCAATCGGGGGCTGAAGAGGATTTATAAAATTCGCTTTAAGAACCCTTTGGAAATTCCTTCTGTAGCAGGATTGATGATGCTCTGTCAGTGCTTAATCAGTCCAGTCCTTGTACTAATTATTGTATTTGTCCTCGAGGCTTTCATGCCCTTTTTGTAATTGGTTTTTTTTCTTTAATGATGATTATTAAGTATTAAAAAATCTATTTGTTGGAATATATTTGTTTCGTTTTATTAGAACATAGGAGTGAGGAAAAATCCTGACTAGAAGTCCCAAAAAAAAAATAGTTTAAACTAAAAATGGCTGTCGATACTTCGCTAATGAAAGCATAATCAGAAAGAAAATAAAATAAATTAAAGAATGAAAATAATGTTGTGCATACCGTGTGATGTTGGTTTGGATTCCAAGCTTTCGCTCATCGTGCTGTGAGCTTCTTCAGGGCTAGTCAGTATATTTACCAGCATGAGCGAAAGCTTGACAAGTATTAGCTATTTATGATGCCAGTCATATACGGAGTGTCAAATACGGTCACAGCCAAATACGGTGTGTCAAGCTTGCTTAGCAGAGCAGCCTTAAGATACAGCCTTCAGTCTAACAATATTTTTCACTTCCTAGTAATACAGACATTTTGTACCTGATAAATATAAACAAATTCATTTTCTTCTTCTTTTCATAAATTTTATGAATCAATAAAAAAATAGTGTATTTGATTCATAGTGTACTATCTCGTGTGTATCCGTGATAAACATGATAGAAAGAGATTTTCCAGCAATGCTTCTTATTTTTTGTTTTATAATTTATTTTATTCGGTAATGAGTGTTAATTTAATGGTACTTGATGTATTACTTTGTTTAATTTTAATTTGATACAGCAAATTATATTGTAGTTTATATGGAGTTCAAGCAATTCTTGATTGGTGTATATTTAGTACCTAAGTGAATTGCGAAAGTATCTGTATCACTATAACCCATAAACTTCTCGAGTATAGTACATGGTAGAGTATGTACTGTTTTGATGGGAACGGTTGGACAGATAAGTTATTATATTTGTCCGAGGTGATACTCATCCGCCAGGTTTTTTCCCCTTACTAAGTATCCACTTTGTAGAGGCTGGGTGAGCCCCAGAAGGGTCTGAACTACAACTGTATTTGTTAACAGATTTAATTAATTTATCTCCCTCAGCTAGATTTGAACCCGGGATCTTTAATAAAAGAACTGAGTCAGTCATTAACTAGACTCCCTATTTGTTAAAGTAATAAATAGTAAGTAAACAATTCAGATTGTTTTGATAACTTATTAAATTGATGTTAATGTATGTATAGTAATTCGAAAGAAGACTTCTTGTTACTTGCCTTTGATTTTTATTAAATATAAGACTAAACTCTGTGATATTTATGGCAATATGATGCAGCCGAATAACAGTATAAATGCCTTTCCTCAGCTATCTTACAAGCAATAAAAACCTCTCCCGTTTGTGACAATCAGCGAAACCTCCAGGTACTTAAGTTTGCAATATTGCGGGGAAACGTTTATACTGCGTTGACAAGCTTTACGCTTACGACTCTTCGCTCCATATAACCCCGCGTTTCCCTCGGGTCGGGGTAAGGCGAGTGGAACCTGATAAAAATATTTAGGATGATGGGGCTCTGAATTGATCGGAAGCCCGATGGGAAGAGATATCATTGATAGGGAGCAATTGGACAGATGTCGGCGTCTCTTTCTCTGATGTCGTTGGAATTGAGTAATTGGTTAGTTCCATTAAATGGATCTCAATTCTCTGGGACACTTCGTAAATAATACCCAGATGAAGTTTCTTGTTCAATTTTATTGTAAAAAGTCGGACAGAGGCTTGGTCCATCATAAAAGTGTGGGGATCATAGTCGCGTTTGTAAAAAAAATTATACGGCAATTTAAAACTTGATTCAATCATCAAAGATTTTTTCTGGTTTCGACCGTGTCATCGAATTCTTAACCAACGCGTCTCTAGACACTAGATATTGATAAAGCTCCGAGGAAGCTAGCAGCATGTCTAAAGAATTTGACGACTTGGTGGAAAACCGAAGAAACCTTTGATGGATGGATTCAAAATATTGGCCGAGGCAATTTGAGAGAGTATTAATCTTAGTTAACTTTTGGGCAAGTAGTTACTTTTTTTCAAATTAAAAAATCATTTAAATTATTATTTTAAGATAAAACCCAATTGTTCCTAAAATGTAGTAGTTCAAGTTCTTCCACTTAATTCATCAAATAATCCCTAAACTTTAATTTTTTTTTAAATAGAGCAAAAAAATAGGGGGTTCACAGATCTCTAAATATCCTATCCCAATTATACCAGGATGGGCAAAAAATTAGGATTCCCGCTTTGGCATCGTCCGATTAGTCATAGCACCATAAAATAACTTAAATGAATAACCAACCAACAATAAAAAAAAGTTGTTACCCCTAGATTTAATAAAAGAATATGTAAATTGTAAAAATTTGCAAAGCTTGATTATAATGCTTAAATCCGCTGGCATTAATATACTTGTGTTGTATTTTTAACCCCTTATGATTTCTTTTTTTTTCTAGTTTCAAGGCTTCTAATCTTTGTTATTAAAAAAATATGTAAAATAAATGGAGCTTTTTATATTTTCCACCATGTTGGTTATCATTTGATTATCCATGTCTGGCGCGAATAAAAAAAATTAAAGCGATTAAAAATTATTGATTATTTTTAAGGCAATTCTAAATTGTTCATTATACTCTCTGAAAGTATTCTCAAATTACTGTGACGAATCAATAAAATTAAAGTTTTGTTTTTTGTTTTAGAGGAAATTGCCAGTTACAATAATTTTAAACCATACATAATTAATAATTATTAAAGCAATTTTTAATAATTCCGATGAATGAGAATTTTACTCAACAACGCAAATACTGGGTCCTAAATTGATAACATCATAAAATTTCTTAGATAATTTTATTACCATAGTTTTTTAGGTTATTGGAATGGAAGCAATAGATTATTCGGTTATAGCCATTACTCATTATCCCGTCTTGATAAAAGTAGCCTGCCTATTCCGATATGTAGTATTCCATCAGTTAAACGAATTCCTGGAAGCTCGCCAACAAACTGCGGACGTTGATAGTTATGTTGCATTTAAAAGGAATGCTAGATGTCCTCAAGCGATTCCATGTCGTCTGCATTTCTTTATAGCGGACTATATCTAAAAAAACGGAGTATTTCTCATGCTAATTTAGGAAAAATATTTCGATTTTTTATTTTCTTCTCAGTCAAAGTTTCGTAGTCAACTTGGCGTATATAAAAAGTATGGAACCGAGAACATTTGTTGGAAATCTGATTTAATAAAAAGCCAACTTATTTTTTAAGTAAATTATTCGTATCTAGCCTCTTTTATTAGTTACGTTATATATTCATTCATCAAGTTAGATTCAATTCGGGAGAATAGAAAACAATAACTAAAACTGCAACGTAAGTCCGGAATAGCAAACTTTTTTAACAAGCCGAATTGGCATTATACCAACAATGCCAATTATATTACATATTTTATTGTTTGAAGTAACTTCAAACCTAATTTACTCGTAATTCAATACATTAGTGAAAAAATTTCGACCAAAAAGACATACTCTAAATTAAAAACAGTTAAACAGTTAAAAAAACTTTCATTATTTCTCTCATTTAGGTTCTTCAAGGCAGAAAGAGAATAATAGCAAAGGGAAAAAACGATTAAAGCAGATACAAACCTTAAAATGCAGCGACACTAACCAGAGGAAACATCTCACCATCTCCGAAGGCCGAAAGAATTGCCGTTTGGATTTGATTTTTTCTTTGTTGTTATTTTCATTTCTGTTATTCCTTTTCTGCCCTGAAGTTGTCTGAATGGCCGAAATATTGACAGTTTTTTTCGTGTGGAATTAGGTATGCCACATGAAGTTTCGTGACAAATCATTTTAAATAAATAATTTAATTGTTTGTGTCTATAAGTTACTTGTACATCCAAAATTTCTGAAATTGTCTAACTTCGAAACTGACGGATTCTATACAATCTTTGAACCCCTATTATATTAAGGGGGAGACCCTTGGGGATGGAATTATCCAAATTATTTTTTTAGTGCTCATTTAAGCTATACAAAGAACCTATCTGCGAATTTTAAGATGCTAATTTCAGTGGTTTCTGCTGTTCGTTGACTGCTGGATGTGTTAGTCAATCAGGTTACAGTTTTATATAAACTTCGCCTGTGTGGTTTTTTGACAAAGAGTAGCCTATGTCCTTCCCCAGTCTTGAGATTATCCATATCAAATTTCATCACAGACGGATCAGCACAGCCGTGAAAAATGCATTGACACTGATTAACAAACGGGACGGACAGAAGTTTACTGTTGTTCGTGTCAGTAAAGGATTATTATGTAATATTATTGAATTTATTAAAAGGATTACTTAGTATAGCGGTTTCACTTGTCGTACTGCAATAGCGAGAAATTAAAACTAAAAGGATTAGAATAATGTACATATGTAGATAATTTATAGATGTGTTTTTAGTTTTGGCGGTCCCACTTACCTACTGCAATATACTCCTGTAATTTTTTTTTTATTAACAATATTATATAATATTATTTTTGACAAATATTTTGGTAATAGTTAGTATATAAATATTTTACAATATGGTATGTACAACATTGTATGTAATTGAAATATTAATTTGTTTCATTATTGATCAATGAATTGTTCTAAATATTTTTTTTAATATTCTTAGAAATTAACATTTTTTAGTTTTGCTTATCAGAATGATCCAGACGTATCAAACCTATTTTATAAAGAATTTATTTTTTAATTAAAAGAATAAGAAAATTTTGGGGATGATGTATAGCTGAGTACGATTGTATATTTAGTATACATTAAATTGAGAAAAAAAACCGCATCACGAGTAATTATGCCGATGCAGTTTTTACGTAAATTTAACAGGACTTTAACTCGTAGTTATTACAGTTGGAATGTCTTCAGTTTTTTCTCTTTTCTTTTTAATTGTTCCCATAAGTTCATGGCTTGACATTATTTGATATATTCCCCGTAAAAGGGCATTAATGCAAATGATTCGGAATAAAGCCGGGAGTTCCCCAAGAACTGCGCCTTAGACCCCCGCTATTTCAATTTAGGCCCAGGACGCCACTGACTGTGATGAGGCGTCCGCCGGCTGGGCGCCTTCTCCCGATCAATCTGCCGAATAGCCGCCCCCTCCCTCATTAGGTGGTATTAGTGTTTGTCTTGCAGGGAGAGTCTTCGGGGCGGCGGTAATCCGGGAACACCTTAGCGTACAGGACAACCCAATCAGGGGAGGATCGAGGCGAAGTAGTAGATCATGGCTGTAAGTGTTGATTAGGTCGCAGTAGACAAGCCTATAAATCTTCTGGCAATATCATACGGTTCCATATTATCATAGCGGCCGGAGATTGATCTTATGGTTTATCCTTGGATTCACCCAGCCTCTATAAAGTGGGTACCCAACATAAGGGGGGTCAAGCGTGGTCTAGGACAAAGTGTGAGTGAAAGTTGAGCGTGTCATCCATATATATTATGTATCAGACCCATAAATAGAACATATAAAAGAAAAAACATGAGTAAGCATGGAATGAAACGACTAGAAACTGCTCGCCATTTTAGACTATTTCAAGACTTAAGAGAAAAAAAAAAACAACTCAAAATTACTTTCAAGTATAGTGTACATGACTATTATAAGACCCATTTGGGCTTCAGAGTAAAGCTTTGGGGCTCCACTACAATCCTTAAAATCCAAAATCCTTGGTAAAATCCTCAATCCTCATTAGTTCGTTACAAATAAAGTCATCCATAATGACCAAATGTCCCATTAGTTACTGATTTGGCCCGAACTCCATATCAGTTTGTTCTTGACAAACTTTATTCCCACTCAAACCCACTAGTTTCAAACCTAGCCTCCTCTTCAATTCCTGATAATCCCCTGAGGCGCCTGAGAAGAAGATAGCCCCGTGACCTTCTAAGTTGACTTTGTTATTGAAGTCTACCGATGGGTAGTTTCTTTATCAATGCCGTCATGTATCATTCATTATATTCCCTTGTTTTATGTTGTAATATAATAGAAAAATACAATTTTTTTATATTCAATATTTTTAAAAATATTATCTGCACAACGTAGGTAATATTTGAAAACTTCCCAAGGTGAGATGGCTATCTTTGTCTCTATTTTTATATCGTCAGGGCACGCTATAACCCCTGTAGGGTTTTTTATTGCGCTTGGATGGGCATTAAATGGCTTGATGGTGAGCGGAGTCACACTGTCAACTTAATTAAATTAGTTTAATTGAATTATTTCTTTCAATAACCTCACTAGGGAATGGCGTGGGTAGAGCTCCAAGTTCCTGACATGTAGGCTCGTTTTCGAAACCTGCTTAGGCAAATAAATTATTTTGTTGTATGTTAACTCTCTTGAATCAACTCTGTGAGATTTGCAGATCCCCCTGTGTCTTACCCAATTACTAACTTGGACTTACACTCAGCTCAACCGACGGCTTAGAACCAGGACAGTCTTTACAATGTATTGAACCCAAGACCCCTGATTGGTTGTTGTAGTATTGTTTCTTTGTTTTATGCTACTAACCTTATCCTTAAGGTATAGAATTCCATGTTCATTGAAAAATATTCAATATTTATTTCATGATAACAACTAGCGATTTTTAAAATGAAATCTATTAATGTTGATTTACAACAAGCATATAAATAATAACAGAATTTTAAATATGGGATAGTTTATTATTTATTAACATTCGTATTCCTACGTATATCCTGATTATGTTTTCGCATTATGTTTTCAAAGGTATCAAGATTATATGGGATGACAGAAGGGAGGAATGCTTCACCTCATATCTTATACATGAAACATTTTCATGATTCCTAAATAAACCCATAACTCTTGAAAAGTTTCGAAGTATGCGGAACCTATAAGCAGTTTCTCGTCGACTCGATCTTATACAAAGGTTCTCCATATAGTGAGGTCAAATAATATTCTCTTTTACAATCTATCTGCTTTCCATAAAGGATTTTGATGGGTAAATGGAAAATGTATGATAAGTACAATAATCCAAACAGAATGGTCCGGGGAGCATTTGAACTATGGTTCCTTAAAAAATGAATTTTCCTGTAACCATTGAGTAATGCTATCCATTACTCAACTATAACTGGTATGAAAAGTCCCACTTTCGCCCACTAGTGAGGAAAAGTAACAGCCACCTAGATCGAATTTGACAATCAGCACTCTGTTATTTTAAATGTTAAATGGCGGTATTATAATATTATTCATTTTATATTCCTAAAATGTTAAAATAAATAATTTAGAACTATTTTATATTTAATTAAAAATAGATTTTATTTATTTTGAAGCGATTTTATGGAAATAATTAATATAACCTTAATTGTATTAGAACCTTCACACATCAGAAATAATTAATAAACACTTATAAATAATTAATAAACGCTACTAATTCTTGTAATTGTCAAGATATAGTAATATACGTTTATTTTATTTTTGTATGTGTTATCAGAATATTATTTTCTAAATAATAGTAAATAAATGATTCAATGATTAAATGGTCCTAGAGTTATAATTTGCATTGTTAGTAATATAAAATTAGATATAGATAGAGATAGCGCTAGTGTAGTTTTAACAAATCTAAAGTTTCACCTTTAATTTCTTAATTTTGAAATGGTTGCAGGAAAAATGTAATATTTAACACATGAAAAAAATGCTTATAGCACCCTCGTTTAATTGCCAAATTGTGGTAAAATTCACTCGGGTGTAATAAAGTGACACTTCCCTCACTTGTCAAATTAATAACGATGTTTCTTAATAATTTTTTGCTTCTTAAATTTATTTTCAGACGAGGAATATATTAGACAGAATTTCCTTGTCATTTCATACTTTATTCACTTTTTTAAATATTTTTTTATTTTGAAGAGAAAAGATTTGTCC